>CAUYRT010016634.1:0-18386 GCA_963574885.1 Lepilemur ruficaudatus | reverse complement strand
CAGGCAGGAAACCCACAGAGGATTTCTATGTTACAGTCTTCAGGCAAAATTTCTTCTTCCCCAGGAAACCTCAATTTTCACTCTTGAGGTCTTTAACTGATTGGATGAGACCACCCATACTATAGGGAATAATCTGCTTTACCTAAAGTCAAATGATTATGAATGTTCATCAGATCCACAAAATGCCTTCATAGCAACATCTAGACTAGCGTTTGGCCAAGCAAGTGGGCACCACAGCTTAGCCAAGTTGACCCACAAACAATGGGTTAGGTTCAGACGTGTTGGGTTGGAAATGCCTGTGTGGAACAGCCAAACAAGCCGTGGAGGAAGCAATACAATACACGGTCTGTAACGGACCGCAGAGGTGTGGTGGGATTGTGCCAACAAGAGGAGAAAGTTTTTCAAGGGAAGGTGATTTGGTAATTTCAAACGCTACAGAAAAAGACAATGATTCCATCAGATTTGCCAGTCAGGAGGTCAGTTATGAAACTAGTGAAAACATTGAAGTGGAAGCTGAATAGGAGGTGAGAAAGTAGAAATAGTTGAGCGTGCGCTGCTCTTCAAGAAACCTTCCCTGGTAACGCACTTACATCAGATACAGCAAAATAATTGTTAAACAATGATAATGTGGACAGCTCTTTGGAGAGTCATTAACCGGAGTTCAAGTCACACTCAGAGGAAAGGTCTGAACTAGACAAAGGGTGTTGTACTCCACGACTACCTCATCCTGTGTGCCCTTGGGAAAGCCACTCAACCTTTCTGATCTTTAGTCATTTTTCTATAAAATTGAAATGATAATTAGACTTGACTTACAGAAACAGTATGAGGATTAAATTATATTTATGTATGTAAAAGTAACAGTAAATTGGAAACAGATGCAAATATTAGTAGTTGTTATAAATTGTTATTTTTCTTAAGCACTTACATAATAAGGATCTTAGCTTCTAAGAATTCAGTCAACTTTTATTGTAAATCTATTTCATAGCCTTTTATAGAAAAACATTTAGAGTTACTTCCTAATTTTATAAATCATAGACACAGATCTTGGAAAACTGAGCCTTGGAAAACATTTTTAAACCTTTAAGTGTCATTTCTAATTTTTAATGCACTAAAAACCAGGTGGGTGTCTTTCCTCTTTTTATATGTATAAATTCAGAACTGTGGTAGAAAAAATTCAACATGAAGCTGTACTGGTATTCTTAGCTAATTAGGGTCAGCCTTCTTTTCAATAATTTGAACCTTTCTCATCTAGGCAAAAATGTGGCCAAGTTTTCATGAGACAAAGTTAAAGACTGTCCTTTTTTTTTTTTTATAATTGTCATCAATTATTTTTTCCCCACTGAAGCAAGTTACCGTGAATTCATTAAAAAAGAAAAAAAAGGTCAAAAAATTGGTGGCTGACAAGCATGTCTTTCTGCTGTCTGAGGACAAACCACTGATGGGCTGTAAGGATAGACGGGAGAGTAGTGGGCTGGCCCTTTCATGTGGCAATGTTTACAATGGGATGACATCTGTATTCTGATTCCTGACATGAATGATGTACCTTTATAGCATTTCACAAAGATCTCAGTGGTGTCATATGTGCCCCATTATGCAGGTGAGATTCATTCATAAAATATTTATTGAGCACTCTCTATGTGCCAGGCATTGCCATGGGTGCTGGGGAATGCGGCAATGAGCCCTGCTCCCGTGAGCTCCTCTGGAACTAACATGTACGCTATGCCTGTGAGACGCCTGGCTCTGCTAGACTCCAGGGATGCTACGATGAGCAAAGCTGGCAAGAGTTTGCAATCCAGGAGGAGAAACGTGAACCAGCCAGCACAGGGAGGTAGGAGAGGCTATTCCAAGGCTCAAATGAGAGGCATGTGATAACAGCATCCTATCCTTATCAAGAAAAATCCCAGAACGAGGAAGTGATATTTAAACTAAGCCCTGATGGATCAAAATATGGGTAGAATTAAGGCAGAAAAGAGGAAAAATAAGTAAGAACACTCTGTGGGAAATTCCACAGACAAGAGAGAGCATCACACAGTTAAGAAAGTGGAAAAACAGTCATGAAGGGAGAACTTAGGATATACAGGTGTGTCCAGAGGGCAGAGAAAGAAATATACCTAGAGGGCCGGGGAATACGCAGTTGCTTGTGAGCAGGGTTTCTCAGTTAAGAGAAGTCAAGGCCAACTCAATTTATTTTTTCCTTAGGCTCCTAGTATATTTAAAGCATTGACTGTCACACTGGAAAAAAATGTATTTCCCCTGGGGCCACAGTGTTTTATTATGAAAATAGAATAAAAACTTGGAAAACAAAATGATTCTTTCAAATTTAATGAAAAATTTGTTATTTTTCATTGTTTTCTGTGTGTGAGTTTTATGCAACTTGAAAAATAGTTCACGCAGCTCCCAAGGTGAAGAGACGTGTAAGTTACACATGCTTCACAGATGCCGGGCTCAAAACTAGTGTGAGTTAAATACAACTCACATGGCAGTTAATGTGTTAAAAAATGAAGAAATGTCAAAAGAGGATTGTAATAATTAGATATTTTAAATGTTTTCACTTAAATTGATGCTTCAGCACAAATACATCAACTTCAATGATTGTGGAAGTAATCTCATTTAAAGATAAAGCAAGAAATCTAAATGTGAGGTCTTCCATTAATTAGCATGAGACCAGTCCCCCGAAACATTTGTGCACACACGCATGTGTGCGCATGCCTGTGAGCACACACACACCACCTAGTGCCCACACAACAGCCATGTAAGAAACCTTCCTTGGAAGAAATGATAGGGATTGAGGACTTTATCAGAAAAACAATGGAAATCCTTGGAAAGAATTGAAGCAAGGAATTAACATAATCTCATTTGCATTTTATAAATTATGGGAAGTGGATTAAAGGGAGGCAGGATTGGAGACAAGAGACAGATGGGAGCTGTTGCCATTGTCCATGTGACAAATGACAGTGGTCTAAACCAGCACAGTGGCCCTGGCATGAGGTTCGGATTAGAGAAATATTTGGATGGTATTATAGAATCAGCCGGAATTGGTGACTGACTGAATAAGGGAAGTGAGAGAGACAGAGAAGTTATTTTGCCAATCAAAATAATCAAGCTGCTTTCAGCTTATAAATATAATGTCCATAGCATCTTCACTCCCTTGAATGGTCTTCTATCCAAAAAACCTCCACTGGTTTTAAATCATTAATAATTATAATGTAATTAAGTGTTTCGTTTTCAAAGTAATTCACAAAAATGTGTTGACTGCAAAAATTTGCTTTTTTTGACAATGCATTCATAGATCTCCTTCCACTTTCTATGAAGCTCTCACTTTGAGTAGCATCCTGATATTTTTGATCTAATTCTAAAATGTTAACACCTCCTTCATGTGAATAAACATAAATTCAGATGTGGTTCATGTATGCCTTTGTCATTAAAAATAAGTTACTGAAAGCAATTGTCACAGGTGAATGATGTATAGCATTTGTAAATATCATTCAAAAATAACTACCTAGTATTAAAGAAACACTAAATTTTATTTTGTCAAGATTCACTCATGTTTCTATCTTTATTAAATTTGAAAAATAAATTTCTATGAAGAATAACAACAAACTATTTTGCAGTAAATATCTTCAGAGAAAGACCACATTCTTCCCATAGAGATATGTCAAGGCTAATGGATGTATTCGTAAGTTAAGTTTCAGAACCCCACACCAGGTGTGATTCATGCTGGTTTATAATTGCATGCCCGTGGCTACCTTAGTTGGTTAGCAAACCATCCTGATGAGTCTGGTGGCAAAAGTTCAAATCCCTAGGCAGGCAATTTGTTTTTCTCTGCTTGTGGTGATGGCCGTAATACTTACCCCAAGTCAGGCATCAGAAATGTGTGTCAATCACCACAACGTCAAGAGAGAGTGCAAATGGCTTAATGAAAATCTGTCCTTTCTATTAGAAAAAAAATCTCAAAGCACATGTGCAACTAATGGGGAGACAGTGGTGTCACCTTCAAATACAGAGTAGAATATTCCTCACATCACTAGAACAAAGTTTCTGCCAGAAGCAAGTCATAAATGTCATCAAGAATGATGATCTTAAATTAGATTCCACATGAATAATTTCTTCATTTTTCATCTTGGACCAAACAGCACTAAATTTGCCACTAAGTAAAAACTACATGAAATGTGCATTTACCTACTTTCTTCCTGTCTCCTCAAATTGTTATGAGAATGAATCAGACGGTGTCTTGGAAGCATTTTAAAAATAATAAAATATTAATCCAAATTGTCCCCTTCTGACTCAGTGGGGGCGTAGATGTATTGCGTTTTCACAATATGAAAACAATGGTTGGTGTGTAATCCAGCTTTGAACAACAGTCAATTTGGAAAAGGATAACAGAATTTCAAGCCTGCTATTAGGGTGGAGTAGTTGTTTGAGTGAGTTAAATGATCAATTGGTAGCATGAGGTAAACACGGCCATTAGCAGTAGTTTTGACAAGATCATTCTTGTACTTTCAGTTTAGCAATACTCACTGTTGAATAGAATTCAGAAGATGGTCAGCCCACATGGAAACCTATCCAGAAGATTCAATGGCTTTAATAACAAACAGTCTCACTGAAACACAGTCCCAGCTGTGATATGAGGGCTGCAGGAGATACCTGGCCAGCTAGTGAAGTGGCTATACAGGTGGGACTTTGAATAAGGGAAGAGAAACAGAGGGTGGGGACTTACACAGGTCCAGAGTCTAGTCTTCAGAGTTGTTGTTGGCTGAATCAAAAATTCAGAAAACCAAAAATTCAAGAAGTCACCCTTGAATTGTCCTTATTACACGTGTCTAATCATTCACTTAAATTATTCTTCTCATTCATGTCTCTGCTTCCTAAATGCTGCTCGAATCTGTCTGCTTCACTCTATCCTTTGTTTTCTGAACCCTTAACACCCCATACTTCCCAAAACAATCAAACTCACAGGACCATTTAAAAATCAGAATGGTGATTTGTAAATCTGTTGTTCTAAAACAGAGAGAATGATCTACATCTATTATTTACTTAGGACATTGGCTTCTAGCAGGCAAGCCTGCTGAGGGATCGAGAGGTCATTTCATAACCATAGAATTAAATTTAAAAGTGTTAGATGTTTCAAGGGACACCTCTACCAAGCCAGAGTCACTGAGGCATTGCAGTCCTCCATTCTGCATATTTTTAGCTGAAGGATGCCGTGGAAGTCGGACAGCAGGAGATTGATCTGATCCAGATATATCCAAAGAGGTGAATGATGTTGTTCAAGACTGTTCCTTAATGCTCAATCCTTTGAGAAAGGATATTTGTTTATGGTCAATGCACAAGCTGCAATTTCCTCTTCTGCAAAGCAAAAGGTTAAGCTACAGGCTCTCTAAAGTCTTTTAGACTAAGCATCCTTTCAAAGGTAATAGAAACTAAAAGTTGGATAAAAATCATGAGATTTGCCATTAAATAATTCATTAATATATTCCTCTACTTAACTAGAACTAAAAGTCCTATAACTAGGAGTCTCATGATAAAACTTCTTTCTGTGTTTTTCCTCCGGGAAGGTTAGTCTGGGTGTCTAAATTGGCCTAATTAGAAGTCAGAATGTCAAGAGGCAAAATACATTATTTTTACTTTTAGATTTGAGCATTGATTGTAACATATCATTTTCCTAGAAAATTTTAAAAGACACTTTCCCCTACATGCTTATAATGACAGCCTTTTCCTTCTCTCTGAATATCCAAAGCTGAAATATGACCTGGTATATGAAAAGAGTTGGCCTCTCTTACTATAGGAAAGTGAATAGCGTATTTTTTTCTTTGTAGTACAATCAGATATCTAGAATGATAAAGGAAAATGCTTCTCTTTACTATATGGGGAGATAAATTTGGCAAGAGAATTCTCTAGCACACTAGATTCATGTAATACATGTTTGACCTTTCTTCCTTCTGCCTCTGCCATGCCAACAACAAAGGCTGATCTCAGAATGTAGCCAGACAAAGGAAACCCACCTGGGGTACTGAGGAAGAAGAAATTAGTTTATATTAAAGCTAGAGAGGTTTCAGTAGGGCATAAGGAGACATGACCATTGCTATGACAAAATATTGAAATAGGCCAAAGGTCATGAAGTTTCCATCCTTGGGGAATTTTCTATAAAGGCTAAAAAAATTTTCTGCCTGGGGTCCTTCATTCATTCATTGCTTTGATAGGAATGACTGATTACCTAAATATGTACAAAGCATATTTCTCAGCTGAACGGCAGGAATCAGGATTGTGTGGTCTCCTTCGGTTTGTGACATTTCTCAAATGTTATGAAGTGCTCATGAATATGAACATGGAGAGAAAGGCTAAGAGAAGATTATCCAGAGAAATATTTTTTAAGTAAAGAGAAACTAATCCTTTTGCTGGCTATCATATATGGCTCTTTGTGACAAAGAATATTCCTGAGAAATGAGTGTAGGTTGTTCTGTGTAATTTACTTCTGAGGGCAAAAGGACCTCCAGGGTAGTCAACTTTCCATTACCAAAGATATCTAGAAATTGGATGACTGTCAACTAGGTACTAGCTCATGTTTTTGTTTGAGAAGAATACCTCCAAAGGAAGCCTTCTGTGAAAACAAAGCAGTTGTCCAAATTGTTGCGTAGCGATGTTTATTGGAGACATCCTAAAAGATAGACAATTAGTTAGGGCCACTGCTATGTACACACACCCATATGTGTGCACACACACAAAATCAGGAAAGAATTAAGCTCAATTCCAAAGTACTAGTTTGATTTCTATTTTTAAAATAGTGGAAAGTCGTGCCAAATTCATGGTTAAGGACCTCGAAAAAGAGATGCAGGATGACAACCAGGGGTGGGATCCTATGGCCCAGGCACCAGCTAATCAGGATGTATTGGGGCAAGGCAGCCCCTTGCTATGCCAGATGTTGACCCTTATTTTCTGGGTCTGGGGCTATCCAGGGATGCCTAAGAGGAGAGTCCAAAAAACTGGGCACAGGACAACTTAGAAGACTTTGAGACAATGGCTACTTATCAACTGGTTCAGAAGTATCTCCCTGTTCTAACAAGCAATACTACCATAATTGAAGACTATAGCTTGGCTGCCAGTCCTGGGAACAGCCACTCATGTGGATCTAGGCATTGCAACCACACAATCCCTCTCACTGGACAATGAGTTCAAAGGGGAGGAAAGGAGAAAGGTGATCTCCTCTGACTTATCTAAGCTCTTCCTTCTAGTCTGTGTGACATGGCATTAATAAATGAAAACACCACAGGCAGGACCCCGCAACATGGTAGGGAAGATCTGGCTGAAGGGTCACATACAAAGAGTGTCTTCAATGACCCCATCTGAAACAGAAGAAACTGAGAAACAGTGCCCTACAGGAGTGTGTTTTGAGACCAGTGATGTTCACCTAATTACCAATTTTATCTCACTTTGTACAGTAATGCCTACAATAAATGGCAGTATAAGGGAAGCTGGAAAAATAGTTTTAATTAGAGGTTAAAGAAAGTATAAATTAGGAGTTGTGGGAAAGTGTAGACTTTTTGAAAGACCAGCACAATTTCAAATATCATTGTCCACTTAGAAAAAGGCAAGAAAGAAAAAAGTTCCACATAGTAGCGTCACTAGGTTAGGTAGGAATGAAAGTACAAGATTATGAGATGATGTTGACAATTTTTGTGTAGCTAATATATCAATGTCTTCATAGCTATCACGCCAACTTCACCCCTTCACTTATCTGTTCAAATATATCAAACCCCTATGATTTAACCCTTTAAATATACTTACAGAAGTCTTCTGTAAGCTGCAAAGCACTATATTCATGCTTGTTTTATTACTACAATTGATTGATTCTCCCTGAAGGCAAAAATTGTGTTATAGCTTTTTATAAAACTGATTTTAATTATACAGGTAACAATAACTCTGTTCTTTTAAAAAACAAAAACCTAAGCATTAAAGAAAAAGTGTATTGTCCATATGATTTATTATATTATCCAAACTAGGACATTCTTAAGAGTGAATGGAAGGACTATTAATAGACATACGAGGATATCAGGTATAAATTGAGAGGGGCCAGATGAATTGGGACATTGGGTAACCATACAGATAAAGACCCTAAAGCCTCCTGAGAGTACCATGCCTCTCCCCAAAGTCTAGGTCTTCCAACTCTTCCAAAAGGCAACTACTGTTACTATTTGGGAAGGGTGACAATTTGAAAGCATTTAAATTTCACACGACGTGTAACAGAAAGCCAGAGAACTTTTTGTAGAGTCAAGAAAGATAAAATTAGAGAAGGAAAACACAAGCAAGAGTCCTTCCCAGAATGTGACACATCTTCAGTTCACAGTTTTTCCTGGGAGATCACTCTGATGCTCACTCCTACACTTCTAACTTTGAAGCACCTCCTTCTAGCAAATTTTAGCTCTACTTGCAAATATCTAACTCTCATCACTTGGCCATAAGAGATATTGACAAAGAGATCCACCTTACTCCGGGCAGTCTCTCAGAAATCTCTCTGACCGATACGTTTTCTTCTTTACGTGATGTTGCCAGGCTCTTATTTCCACTTTCTGAAATAAGCCATTCAGGATAGCTCTCCACTGGAATCGTATTTTAATTGCATCTGATGCAGGGATTCACTTAAATTTGAGGAAAAAAAAATATTTTATTACTAACTCCTTATGGTCTCAAGAGAGTAGAGAACATGCATCCAATACCCCAGAGGGAAAATTATTGGGGAAAACCAGCTCTCCACCCTTGACTCGTTACTGCCACTGAGAGGAGAGAATATTATCCGGTAGGTGAGATCAGGAGACAGTAGAAAGCAAGGCCAAGTTCAGCTGCTTCAGAGACAAGGTCACATTCTGCGGATTAGGCATTCTGATCAACTGGAGAGAAGGATCTCACCTGCGGTTGTTCAGCTGGGCCCAGGACGGCTGTAGCAAGTCTTTTGAATTTAGGGGGAGTATTACTAAACTCAGTTGGCCCACAATTAAAGCCATGTTTTCCCATCAGCTTCATCAATAATAAAAGTGACTTTCTATTATTCCCCATGTGTTTGTCTTCTCCACTGGCTCCAAAAGCTGGAGAGAAAGATAAGTGCCGTTTATTGGAGCTCCACATACAGCTCTGATTGATGAGGTTTTGTAACAACTCTTCTTTATCGGCGACTACCATGTTGAGGGGAGGTGACAGGTGATCCTGACCCATATTTACTGTTTTCCTTTATCTCTCTGTGACTGATGAAGTCCCATTTGCATTCAGTTCTCAGGGTCAATTGTGAGATCCAAGATTACAGGACAGAGTTTTTTCTATTTACAGCTAATAGCCATGGAGAATGGAAATTCATAATCCTGGATTTATTAGCATCACACTCTACTGCATTGGTTCCTGACTTTTTTAGAGCCATGGACTATTTAGATTATCATGTAGATAAGGAAACTCACCAGAGGAAAATACGCCTATTATCATCTTCAAAATGTTTGGCATATAATTCTTTCTACCAGCTTCCTGAATTCCTTGAAATAAATGGTTAACACATCCTGCAGCCTGCTCAGATGAGTGTATGACCCAACTATCTCATCAAGAACTACTTGGCAGAAAAAGACAGAATCTGGACTCCTGGGTAGGAAGAGACTTTAGAGCTCACTAGAGCCAACTTCTCAATTTAGACTAAGGAAACGGAGCTGGAATAACATTTAAGGTTGTGATGTGTAAATCCCTTTAAGCTCCTTAGGACTGTTAATATTTTAAGTGCATGAGGCTCATTTTCCCTTGTGCACAAACCCTGAAAGTCTTTTCATCCCAAAACTGTATTTCCTCTGTACTAATTTACTCTGTATGTGGCAAATCAAGGGACCTAATATAGGTTCCTTCTGTTCCTGGAACAATTAATCTATCCTTATGAGGATAGTTGAGGTAGGTTGCTGTTTTAAAACAAAACAAACAAACAAAAAAATGTGAACAGCTTTAAAAAATATATTGAACACAGTGCCAGAGCCCAGTAGGTACTCAATAAATGATAATTATTAATATCTGGCAATGAAAGAAAGACATGCATTTAAAAAAACCTACCATTGTTTGTATTTATTATAACTACACATTTTACGTAAACATATCTTTATATGCAAATCAGTTATAACCCTGAGGCTCTGGGCAAGTAGCCAAAGTGATTCAAATATCTGTACCATGTCACCCCACACACCTGACAAGAAATCATCCACTGTGTCATATCTTTGCCTCTCTTTGCTGAAATTTTCTTTCCCTTCTTGAGTCAGCAGAAATTAAGTCCTCCCTAGTTTCCTAATAATTCCTCCATGACCACAAAAATTGATCCTCCCTTCCAGGGTTTCTCAATCTTGTCACTCTTGACATTTGAGTCCAGATCAATCTTTGTTGTGGAGACTGTCCTGTCCGTTCTAGCATGTTAGCAGCAACGCTGACCTCTGGTCACTAAATGCCAGTGTCACCTCTTCCCTCCCCAGTTGTGACAACCAAAATGCCTCCAGACATTGCCCAATGTTTCCTGGGCCAAAATCACTCTCAGCCCAAGTTGAAAACCACTGCTTTAAAGGTATCTGCTTGAAATCAAGAAGCCAAATCGAATTTAAATTTCAGAAAGTACGTGAGCACTGAAGGGCCCTGAGAGGATGACTTCCTCAAGGTAGAAGATGTCAAAACCACCCAGGATAGACTCAGGAGACCTCTTCATATGGAATTCTCTGGAAATTCTTCCTTGTGACCCTCCAACCTCTCTGGCTTTGCTTTAGGACGATTTCCTCCTGTAGTATTCTGGGCCACTCTTTCTGGTTCTAATCTGTTTTGTAACAAAAGCACTCTGTGTTTGTAGGGAGCACAAAATTTATTTCATTCAGACACATAATCAATGGCTGGGTTTTCTTAATGAAAGGAGATGAGGGTGACTGGGAAGGGAGTGGAGAAGTGGCTTAAATAAATGTGCCTGGTCACCATTAATTTACCTGCTTAGCATAGTTGTTGGCCCGGTGATTCTGGAAAGTTCTTTGCAAAGTTGGGTAACTCGGAGATAACCCAGAGGATGCCAACCGTTCTTCCATGGAATCAGAATCCAGCCAAACGGAATATGGGGAAGAGGTTTCCATTGTGCCTGCCTCTGCAACACTCTCATTCAAATTCCCTCCCTCTAGCTGATTTGTGGCAGAGCTCCATGCAACTCTAGGCCAAGACGCAGTAATGCAGCTCATTAATAGCCACCAGGGAGTATTTAGGAAACATGCAAAAGGAACAGTTCTTTTATTTCCTTTCCCAGGAGCCTTATTTCTACTCTAAGTTTTTCTCCATTTCTTGTAGTTTGAACAACTGAAAATTGGCTTGGAAAAACTCACCACTACAATTCATCTCCGAGCTAGTTTTTTATTTTAACTTTTGTTTCCTGAGACGCCAGTGATTCAGTTCCAATTCCAAATTCCAAGTGAATGAAATGAACTCATATTTTTCATCTACAATTAAATAATTCATTTCTCTAATTCTAAAGCATCCAATTCATATAAGCAAGTTGACAGGAATTCATCTAGTGTATTCATTAGAAATTCACCTTTCTTTCTCCCTCCTCACTTATGATGTTGCCTTCCATAATTTTGGTAGCTGTTTCAGAGAGGTGCTGAACAGACACAATCAATACCTCATTAAGTTATTTCAAGTTGCTGAACTACAGCTGTTTCAGGGCATGAGCATGAAATAGAGTTTCATCAACAGAAACCCAGGCTCTGTCTACCCAAAGACAAAACAATTGAGTAATTTAGTGAATTTTGTAAAAAAAAAAAAAAAAAAAAAAAATTAATAATATGTTGTGTGTTTGCTCTGAGTAAGCTAAACAATAATTTGCCTAATTTTTTAAGTCATTTATTTTTGTCAGGTACACAGGCCATAGAACTGATAGAGACTGTCATGATTTTCCTAGTCCATTTCTTTGATTCCTTTAACACTGTAATTAGAAGCATGCCTATTTTGTCCTTAAATGCTACCAAAAAAAATTCCATGCTAATTTTCCATGATCACACTCTTTTCTTATCTGACCTATGCATGAGAGTGGCTGGAAATTAATCAGTGAAAACTGAATACTTGCTATAAGTAAAGTGCAAGGTGAGAGAATTTTTGGAAAGGTTATAAGACATGGATCCTGTACTCAAATAGCTTGTGGTCTAGATGGGGAGCCAAGACTAGCACACATGGGGGGAAAACAAGACTTGCCAACAACCCAAGGCAAAACACAACTCATTGGTAAACAATGTGAATTAGGAGCTAATACTGGAAGAGTTCAAAGAAAAGGAAGAGTCATCAAGGGTTCGCAACAATTTTTTAAAACTTGTTAGTTAATAAACTCTTCACTTAGGTTCCAAATTGATTATATATGCTATATCTAAAGCAGCATTTTTATATAATAGGAGAATGCATTGACTTGTTAATGAATTAGTCTAAATATTACAATTTAAATTTATGCATCTAAGAGAATGTGCTATCTAGAGATAGAAAAGAACTCACAACTATAAATTGGGACTGACTTTTAAGAACAGAGATTAGTTTTACATGCTTTTGAACTTTATATAAATGGAATCATACAGTATATCTGGCTTCCTTTGCTCAAAATTATGTTGATGAAATTTATCCATGTTGCTATAGTTTGTATATTCACATTGTTGTTTAGTATCCTGTTGTATGAATATACCATAATGTACACATCCATTCTACTGCTGATGAATATTTGTGCTGTTTCCAATTTGGGAGCTTTGCAAAGAGCTTTGCTATAAATATTCTTCATAAGCACATGTCCACATTTCTATTGGGTGGTACCTCAGAGTGGAATTGCTAGTTCAACAGATATGCGTTACTTTAGTTTTAGTAGATCTTGTCAAAGAGTTTCCCAGAATGGTTTTATCAATTTATTCTTCCAACAAGAGTCTATGAGAATTCTAGTTTCTCCAAATCGTCACCACCACTTGGTTTTGTCAGTCTTTTTAATTTTGCTTGTTCTGGTGGGTATACAGTGATATCTCATTCCAGTTTTAATTTGCATTTATCAAAAAACCAATGGTGTTGACCACTATTTCATATATTTATAGTCAACTTTCATATGTTATTTTATAAAGTGCCTATTCAAAGTCTTCTGTTTTTTATGTCCCTTTTCTTACTGACTTTTAAGATTTCTCCACAGTCTTTGTTGAAAATACCTTCTCCCATACTGTAGCCGCCTTTTCACTCTTGCAATGATGACTTCTGATCAAGATAAATTTAAAATTTTAATGTCTTTTTATTTGTCCATTTCTTTTGTAACTATTGCTTTTTGTGTCCTGTTTGGTAAATCTTTGTCTACTCCAAAGTCATAAAGATAGTCTTCTATTTTTTTCTAAAAGCTTCATAATTTTATCTATTCCATTTATAACTATACTCCATCTGGAACTGATTTCATGTATGGCATGAGATAGAAGTCAGTATTCATTTTTCTCTGTGGATGTCCAATTGCCCCAGCACCATTTATTTCAATAATTTTTAAATTTTGTTGAATTGTAGGACAAAACTTTTAATGTTTTAATAATCAAACCAAACACCAGAGTCTTTATGCCATGGTACCATTTCCCATTGAAAACGACGGTGATTCTTCTACTCAGTATTAAGACTACATAGTAATTCATATGTAAAAATCACTCCTAGTATTAATGTCTATTTCTTTTATCCAACTGAGTATCTCAATTTTGAAAGAGGAAAGAAGATATTAGAAGTAACTAATTACATCAGTGGTGGCACACACAAAAAAGTAGCACTGTATTTCTGAATTGTGGTTCGGGATTTATAAAATAATGGACTGCTGGCAGGTGAATCTCACAAAGAATTGGAAGAATGTGTTTGACAGGAACCTTTCTAAACTAACAAGTTAACGGACTTGTTGTTAAATAACAGGAGACTGTTCCTATTGTAAACATTATTATTATCTTTATTTCTATTATTGCTGTTAAATAATAGGAGCTTATTGTCTAATATAATAAAAAGTCAAAGTAAGCAGTTACAAAGTCGGTTAAGTCAGATACTTACCAGGGGCAGCTTTTCTGTAGCCTCCTGATTTTTTCCTCCATGGTTTCAGGATGGCTGCCACAGGGCCAGTCAAGACATCTGTCATAAAAATATCCAAAAGTAACAAGGGAGGAGGAAGAAGGCTTCTCCTTGTGTATCTGTTTCTTTTTATAATATCTAGGAGGAAAGTCTTCTCCAAACACCCTCCATTCCCTCAGCAACACTTGTCCTCAGGTTTCATAAGCCAGATCTGAGTTGCAAGCCGACCCCAAAACCAGTCACTGACGAAGAGGAGCAAGAAGGCTAAGATTGCTGTAGAACAACCATGATTTAGCCCCTGGGGTTTGACACTAGCAAACCATGCTGTGTCAGCTTCCTGAGTACAACTGGTATTGTATCATCGAGGGAGAAGAAAAAGGGGCAAATGGCTGTCGTCTAGGCAACCAACCACGTCTACTCCCTCACCAAGTGAGCACCAACCGAAAATGTGAGGGTAATGTGAGATAAAAATAGCCATTAACAACTCTAAATTGAGTTTCAAATTTAATTTTAAATTTAATTAAAAAACATAATGGGATGTTCAAGGTATTTATTTACACTTAAGAATACACTTAAGGTTTTTGGCCTAGAAATAAATCTGTACCCCAGATATCTCTGACATACAGGCTATGAATTTAAATGACTTTGAAAATATTCATATAAAAGAAGCAAATACAGTCACAGAGATAGTGGCAGGTCCTGGAATGATTTCACTGTAGGGATAGAAAGAACCACCTGATTAATTATAAGTTATTAAAGAATAAAATTATTTGGGAGTAATAATCATCTGTATTAATGCCAGTACTGTGCAATTATAGACACTCTGACCATTTACACAGAGATCCCACACATATTTTCCCATTTAAACCTCTTAACAACTCTGTCATATAGACAGGGAAAATGCTATTATTTCCACATTTGTAGATGGTGAAATTAAGAAAAGAATTAGTAAGGAGAAATTAACAAATTAATTAAAATTAACAAATTAAGAAAAAGTATTTTCTAAAATCACAGAATTATCTCACACAGTTGACTAGAAAACAGGCATCCTATGTCATAGACGATTTATTAATCTACTACACCCATCTATTTATCAATTCATCTATTGACATATGTAATAACTAAAGCTCATTAATGATGAACAAATTGATGAAATGTGTTTATGTTAATATTTATCAGCTAGGCCAGGCGTGGTGGCTCACGCCTGTAATCCTAGCACTCTGGGAGGCCGAGGCGGGTGGATCGCTCAAGGTCAGGAATGCAAAACCAGCCTGAGCAAGAGCGAGACCCCGTCTCTACTATAAAATAGAAAGAAATTAATTGGACAACTAAAAATATATGTAAAAAAAAAAATTAGCCAGGCATGGTGGCGCATGCCTGTAGTCCCAGCTACTTGGGAGGCTGAGGCAGAAGGATTGCTTGAGCCCAGGAGTTTGAGGTTGCTGTGAGCTAGGCTGACACCACGGCACTCACTCTAGCCCAGGCAACAGAGTTAGACTCTGTCTCAAAAAAAAAAAAAAAAAAGTATTTGAGTCATTATCTGATGGCAATTACAATTAAATGTCTATGTAGATTTGAAAAATGTATGAAATACTGATATGAATCCATGTTGACCCCAAAAAAGACCTTGGAATTATTAATATTTCTGTTGCTTTTTAAAGTCTTTGAGATGACTTGTTTTTCTTATTTGTATATCATAGCCACCCATAGACCCTTGGCATAAGTGTGGTATAGTCACATTCTTTTCTTGGTCAACCACCGTGTAGCCTGCTAATTCCTATGATCTTTTTCCTTATAAAAAATTTCTAAGAAAGCAAATGAAGGTTACTTAACAATTTCAGTTTACTGAGTTCTAGTTAATTAAGGGTTTCTAAATCCAAAATCAAGATAATATATCCATGAAACAAGAAAGTTTCTTTCTTGATTAGTCCAGGTTAATTCCATTGTGCATTACCATATACATTATTTGGGTCATTTATGTAAAGATTAGGATAGAGCATTCCCTTGAAGTCCTGAATGTTTCCCTAAGTTTTTTCCTTTGGCTAAGAATAATTGCATTTTCTTCCAATGTTAGAAATATTTACTATGTATTTTGACATCTAAGGAAGTCCAAGTGTATAGAAGGTCGAAAGAGTACTAAAGGAAAGAGTGTTTGGAATAAATAGGCTATCGGAAACAGTTTCATCATGCAGAGTCTGCAATCTGACTTTCATTGCAATAAAATACACACACACACACACACATACACATATATTTAATGATTTGATGAGATTTCCCCTGAGGGCATTCCAAGAAAACAGTATTACTCAAAACACAATGAATGAACTGCCCTCATTATACACCTCACTCAAAAAAGCAGAGGAAGAACCTTGCTGAGTAAGAGAGGTTTCCTAGCATACTGTGTAGCAGTGTCCTGACTTATTGATAATATGATTTAGCTACAATCGTAAGTAAATGCCTCTTAAAAATAAACATCTAAAGAAAATATGCGCTGGTTTCCTTCCCCGTGGTACAGAGGAAACAGAAGCTTTGACTGGAGGATACACTGACTGAAATTAGACTATGCACAACCCCTGCCTGAAGAAATGCGTACCCCAGCCTCGCAGTGCCTGCAGTACGCAAGATGCTCCCCAGGAGGGCAGGAACTTTGGTTCCAGTAGTCCCATGTCCACAGTGCTGCCTACTGCAAGGCCGGCAATAAGTTCTCAGCCCCCTACCATGCCTGGCCACGGAGTGAAAAGATCTCCATGCTGCTGTCATCCATCATTTTCTCACTCATCCTGCTCCACTTGCAAATAGCTTCACAGGTTGTCAGTGTCAATAACAAACATGTTTCAAACAGTAAAAGATGTCAATCTTCTCCAAAATCAAATATTATTCAATGTCATTTAAAAACCTGATGAAAATTCTCAGACACAGAAAATTCATAGTTTAATCAATGCCTTGATTAAAGGGTTCACATTTTCCAAAAAGCTTTTTCCTCTACGGGTAAAATAATATCTTCTGTGCTCATTTCAAAGAAACATTACTTGAGACACACTCAAACATTACTTTTGTTACATTCATGATTTTCCACTGGCCCAAATTTTCATTGCAAATATGTGCCAAGAACAATATAATAGGTTATCTGACAAGGTATTTTAGGCATATTCTGTGTCTTTCCTTGTGATTTTTCTCAATCTGATTCTTCTGCCTCCGTATTTCCAAAACCCATCTCTGTCTGCTATTCATAACACTAGTCATCACATCAAATCTTTTCGTTTACATATATTTTTCTCCCCTACTAGACTGACAACGTCTTAAGACAGAAACAGTCCTGATCATCCCTGCATCTTCTGCTCTAGGTCTTACTCTTGGTAGATTCACAATGAAGCAGAAGACCTCGTTCGAACTTGGTCCATTTTGTCATGTGCCGTCTTGCCCTGCTCTCCTTCAGAGATGTTTAGAGATCATATGAGGTTGAAGACATGAAAGTATTTTGAAAATAGGAAGAAAACCCCAATTCAAATGTAAGGCATAGTTATTAATCATTAGATAATAAATAATAAAAATTGCTTTATTTGAGCAATGTTTAATTTTTATGGATAATTTCTTTAGTCAATTATTGTAGTTCTCTACTGATATCTTTGACACATTAATATAGAAAACAGCATGAACATTTCTAAAAACCTTTCTAAACATTGTATGTGCCATGGAGCAAAGACACGGAATTGATGTATAATATTGTGTGCATGGTTCATGTTAAGTGAATCTGAATAGCAAAATTAGTAAAAGAGTAGCATGTTTACAGTCATAGGCTGGGAGAAATATGGAGAAACGAGCATTAGAGGAAAGAAAGTATCAGGAAAGAGGAGTTCTGGCTTTATAACTTGTCGGCTATTACAAGCCTATTTGACTACAGAAAAGACATTCAGAAATTCTGTGCCTCAGAAATTCTAAGTGGAGTCATCCTTGATTCTTCTCTTTCTCTTACACCCTAAATCCAAACGATCAGAAAGTCCTTCTGGCTCCATCTTCAGCATATATCCAAGCTCACATCGGTGCTCACTCGCCACTGCCATCACTTCATCACGGTCCAAGTCACCATCATCTCTTACCTGTATTCTAGCAATGGCTTCCTGACTGGTCTCTCTACTTCAGCCCTTGCTCTCTTTTATATTTTATTTTTTTTTTTTGAGACAGAGTCTCACTCTGTTGCCTGGGCTAGAGTGCCGTGGCGTCAGCCTAGCTCACAGCAACCTCAAACTCCTGGGCTCAAGCGATCCTTCTGCCTCAGCCTCCCAAGTAGCTGGGACTACAGGCATGCGCCA
>CAUYRT010016633.1:0-49024 GCA_963574885.1 Lepilemur ruficaudatus | reverse complement strand
CCTCCCAAGTAGCTGGGACTTCAGGCATGGGCCACCATGCCCAGCTAATTTTTTCTTTATATTTTTAGTTGTCCAGCTAATTTCTTTCTATTTTTAGTAGAGATGGGGGTCTTGCTCTTTCTCAGGCTGGTCTCGAACTCCAGACCACCAGTGATTATCCCACCTCAGCCACCCAGAAAGCTAGAATTACAGGCATGATCCACCAAAACAGGTTGATTTTTAAATTTTTTTTTTTTTTTTATTGAGACAAAGTCTCACTCTGTTGCCCGGGCTGTAGAGTGCCATGGCATCAGCCTAGCTCACAGCAACCTCAAACTCCTGGGCTCAAGCGATCCTTCTGCCTTAGCCTCCCGGGTAGCTGGGACTACAGGCATGTGCCACCATGCCCGGCTAATTTTTTCTATATATTTTTAGTTGGCCAATTAATTTCTTTGTTTTTTTAGTAGAGATGGGGTCTCACTCTTGCTCAGGCTGGTTTCAAACTCCTGACCTTGAGCAATCCACCCGCCTCGGCCTCCCAGAGTGCTAGGATTACAGGTGTGAGCCACCGGGCCCGGCCCCAGAAGGACATTTCTTAAGTGATTTGGTCATTGCTAAACAACTTGATGATTTCCTTTTACTAGACTTTTCTCGTAGTGTTTTGCCAATATTAGCTGTTTTTAAAACTTTACATTAAAAGCAGAGGATCTTACCAAGTTATACCAATTTATGAAAGGAAAAAAAATAAAAACAGAGGATCTGTCTTAACTATCATTCCACAGTTATCAGTGTTAACGTTTCCCCCAAAGTGAACGCGTCAACGTGGTCCCTCCTAACTCATCCAAAGCCCCTGATGCTCTGGCTTAGGTCTGACCGCTGCTTGCAGTGGGGCCGGGGGCGCAGTGCGGGGTGTGAGGGGATGAATTCTCGGGGCATCTTTCCTCTCACTGTGGGCAGCTTTGGTGGCAGTGACCGAAGGTAATAACCTGGAATCAAAACCCAAGGTCCTGGTAGTGTCTTAAATCTCAGGGACCCCTCCCTGGTCCACTGTATAAGTTTAATGGTCTTCATGGGATCGCAGCCGTACAAAAAGGCTGATTATTTCTTTACCGAGCTGGGAATTCCCAGTGAAGCATCTTTTAAAGTATGACTGACTGTCCGCATTCTGGGTCATGTGGCTGGCATCTAACTGAATGGGGAGTGTCTGTCCTTCCCGTTCCCATTGCTGCCCTTTGTCCCATTGCCCTCCCAGTAAGTAGACTCCCTGGAAGGATGGCCTCCTCCCCCTCCTGCCCCTGCAGCTGCCTATCTGGAGCGTCAGCGAGTGGCATTTCCTCCACCTGGAGCAGATGTGTGGATGGCTTTCCGGCCCCGTCTCTCCATACACACTTGGCAGGTCCTGGTGAGCCAATTTGGATCAGGTGCAGCCAGTCACGCACTTTCCTCTCGGGCACTTCTTCCAGGGGTGTCTCCACCTCCCGGAGCCGTGCTGGTGTTACATTCTCTGCCCCTGGAGTTCCCGCTGGCTATGGCTTTTGCAGAGCAGCTGCTGTCCTGGAGATCAGAGGATGGTGAAGGGAAATCCGAGGATGAGCCTGACACCATCCCGACGTCTGTCCTCCTGCAGGTGGTGGAGCTGCTAGGTGAGCTGGCTTCCCCTCGGGATCGGGGTGGGGAGCTGTCATGGTGCCTGAGGGAGGAGCTTGCCGAGTGGCCGAGGAAGTGACCACGGGTGGCCCAGGCACCTGCAGCCTCCTGTGAGATCATTGTCACTTGAAGCGGGTTTGGGGAATAGATCTTAAGGTGTAGCCTAGATGCCCAAATCAGTGATTTTCACGTTATTTTCATGATTTTGAGGGGTAGCAACTAACCATGAAAATCAAATTAATATTATCGTACTTTAAAACATAAATGTATGCCGTTATTGTAACTTTGAGGGCGAAGGGTGGGGTGGAAGTGAATAATGTTGCAGAATCCACATTGCGACTGCCTACCTCCTCAGAGGTTAAAAAGGGTTACAAAACTCATGAAATGGTAAACTTAATAATTGTGCATTTTACCATATGCAAATTTACCTCAAAAAATCTTAAATAGGCTGGGTATGGTGGCTCATGCCTGTAAATCCTAGCACTTTGGGAGATCAAGGCAGGAGGATTTCTTGAGGCCAGGAGTTGGAGACCAGCCTGAGCAACACACCGACACCCCATATCTACAAAAAGTAGAAAATTAGCGGGGCGTGATGGTGAGTACCTGTAGTCCCAGCTACTCGGGAGGCTGAGGCAAGAGGATGGCTTGAGCCCAGGAGTGTCAGAAAAAAAAAAAGTCTAAAATACTGCATTCTTTTTAAAAGTTTTTTTTTCTTTTAGGGACAGGGTCTTACTGTCTTGCCCAGGCTAGTCTTGAACTCTTGGCCTAAATCAATCCTCCTGTCTCACCCTCCCAAATAAAGGTTGAAATTTAATTAATGTTATACCTGCTTAAGTGTTTAGGGATAAAACACCAATGTCTGCAAACTATTTTGAAATAATGAAAAACTAAAGTGGATTTATGGAGGGATAAAGGGATGACCGGATGCATAATACAGCAAATACAGCAGCATATTAATGGTAGAATCTAGATGGTGTGTATACCAGTATTTATTTACTGTGTAATTCCTTCAACTTTTCTATATTTTTTAATTTTTTCATAAAAAATTGGCAGAGGGAAAAAAATGTTGCAAACTCAGATGCCCTGAGGGGTCAAACAGATCCCATAAACGAGAAAAACAGGAGGAAAGTTGGGGCGGGGGCCTCGGTGACCCAGAGGGCGTGTGTCCTGTCAGACGGCCACGAGCCCTTGCTGCACCCACAGCCACGTGGGAATGTGGCCTCACTCCTGCCAGGGCTGTTATTTCTTATTTCAAGAAAAGCCAAGAATCCAGATTTTGATGTGAATTTTCCAATTATAATTGGTGGCAACTAAGTCAAATTATTTGAAACACCCCCGGGGTGGCCGGGAAGAAGTAAGCAGGGAACCACTGTCTGGGAACAAGTGCATTCTCTCCAAGGGCGTCCTCTCACGTGAACGTCAAGTGATAAAGGAAGGACGACGGAGGAGGTGGCAGGAGTGGTTCCGGCCTCCCCGGGCCTGGCTGTGCACCCAGGGAACAGGGGGCATTGGCACTTGTCCTATGTGAAGGCTCTTTGAGAACCCACATTCCAAGACAATCACGAGCTTATTTCTGATCAGAATTCTCAAACAATGTCACTCTTGAGAGCAAGAGGCGTAGTCTCCTCGTTTGTAGGTGCTGCACTTGGTAAGTCAGCCCGAGCTGGCCCTCGGGAGGCCCCGTCCAGGTACCTTTACCCTGTACAAAACCCATCTGGGTGCCAGGGACTGACCACAGGTCACCCCCTGGCAGGGCGAGGGCTCAGCTGGCTCAGTGGCGAGGGCCTTGGGTGTTCGTGGTCGCTGATAGCTTCTCACGTAGCACGAGCTCTCCCTGCTTCCACTCGGTGCCCGGTCACGTGACCATGTGAGTATAAGATACACATCTGCTACGAAGGGGACCTTTGCACAAACGCGGTCCGTCCTGTGCTTCTAGACAGTGTTTCCCGAACTCCAGTCGTTCTCACGCCACCTTCATGTGATTTCGGCCACGTCCACGAACTGTGCTGTCGGCGCTTGTTTAGTAGCTGTTATTGCAATCCTTCCTCTTTTTTTTTTAACTCAAATTTACTATTAAGGAAACCTTTACATTGCTGCTCTAAATGGAAAATTAATATCCCTTGAAATAACTAAAAGATCACCATAAAAATAAATACAAGGAAAATAAACAGCTGCTGTTACGAAACTGTAACCAAATACTGTTCCGTGTCAAAGGCTCTGGGTCTCTGGTCCACTCTCTGTCTAGAGTATACCAGTCCTGAAGTAAGGATTTTGGTTGGCAAAATCAGGACTAAAGGGAGTTAAAAAGGAACGGTGTTGCTGTCTGCGTTTCTGTGCTGTTCGGTAAAGTTGGATCGTGTGTCCCTGTGGTAAGTGTCTGTGCCTTAGGAAACATGGTTCCAGCAACTCATCACCAACTCACTCTCGTAACAGAAAACACCAGTGTTTTGTCTGGGCTGCAGAAGCAGCCTGGCACCTTGCCTTGGACACGGGGCTCGAATCCGTGGCTGTCCCTCTGGTAGCCATGTGGCCTCGGGCTGGTGCTTCAGCTCTGAGCCTCTGTTTCCTCATCTGTGAGATGGGTGAATTCTGCAGGAACCGTGCATGGGGTTCTTTTCAGGGTTGACTCCATTAAAGGGCTTAGAATGGTTCCGGGAGCGTAGTGAGTGCTGCGTAATTGCTGTTATTTTATCTCTGCCTCAGGAAACTTCCTGTGGACCACGGACATGGCGGCCTGCGTGAAGGAGCTCGTTTTCCACCTCCTGGCCGAGCTCCTGCGCACAGTGCACGCCCTGGAACAGAGGCGCCATCCTGCCGGCCTGTCCTCCTCCATCGCCCTGCAGCTGAACCCCTGCCTGGCCATGCTGATGGCCCTGCAGTCGGAGCTGCACAAGCTGTACGACGAGGAGACCCAGAGCTGGGTCTCGGGCGGCGCCTGCGGGGGCTCCGGGGCAGCGGCAGCCAGCGACCAGGGCAGGTTCTCTACGTACTTTCACGCGCTCATGGAAGGGTGCCTGGCGGTGGCTGAAGTGACTCTGCCTACCAACATGAGTGCCACAGCCAGCGGGGTGACCTCGACAACTGCCCCCAACCTCAGTGACTCGTCCTCCTCCTCCTCGTCCTCTCCAGGACAGACCCCACAGAGCCCCAGCCTCCTGTCCAAGAGGAAGAAAGTCAAGATGAAGCGGGAAAAGGCCGCCTCATCAGGCAAGCGGCAGTCCCCGCGCACGGTGGAGCCGGACGCCACCGTGCTCAGCATCGGGGGCAGCAAGCCCGAGGACATGCTGTGGTTCCATCGCGCGCTCACCCTGCTCATCATCCTCCGGCACCTCACCAGGAAGGACCCGCAGGGGCTGGGCGTGACGAGCGACGCCATCGCCGACGCCTGCCAGGCGCTGGTGGGCCCCACTGCCCACAGCCGCTTGCTGGTGATCTCGGGGATCCCCACCCACCTGGACGAGGGCATCGTCAGAGGTGCTATCCGCAAGGCCTGCAATGCTCACGGCGGGGTCTTCAAAGACGAGATCTACATTCCGCTGCAGGAGGAAGACCCCAAGAAGCTGAAAGACAAGGCCGAGGGCAGTGACGGGAAAGCCGAGCTGGAGAAGACCCTGGGCTTCCCCGGCACCGACAGCCTGGAGGTGAGCACGTCCAGCAGCCTGACGCCCGCCATGAGCGTCAGCGCGTCTGCCTCCACCAGCCAGGCCTCCATCTGCAGCTCCCAGGGCATCTCGCAGACCGTCAGCGACCTCTCCGTGGACCCACTGCCCTCAGGCCTCGAGCTGCCCATCCCTCCTGGCTTGTTGGAGCCCCACGTTGTGTCCAGCCAGGAGAGCCTAGACATCTCCCTGTGTAGCACCGGCAGCCTGGGCAGCCTCGGCAGCCTGGGGGAGCCCCTGGACAACGCAGATACGGCCTCGGCGTCGGACATGGGCTCCATGTACACGGTCACGACCCTGGACAGCCAGCCTCTCGCGGCACGCCCCATCAAAGGCTTTGCCGTCGTGGAGGTAACAGCTCTCGAGCCCTGGCAGCCACTAAATCGTGACCAATTTGAATCTTCCAATCTCTTTAAACCTTACAAAGTTTTTTCCTAATAGGCAATGTGGGAGCACCTGGGGGCTTCCCAGGGCAGCCCTTGGGAAGAGCACAGTGAGGCTGTCGCAGGTGACGTCCAAGAGTGGTATCGAGCCCGGTGTGAAGTCAGTGCAGTCACTGCTGCGTGTGGCAGCGCAGGGCTCGGGGAGCGGACCTTCCCTGATGGGTGGGCTTCCCCAAGTGCATCCCAACTCATGGCCCCGTTGTGTATTCTGGAGTGGCCTTGGGTTGTTTCAGCATTGCTGTTGGCAGGAGGGACTTCACTGAGCAGAGCAAAAACGCCATCTTGTTCCAGGCAACTCTGAGTTTCAGAGGGTGTGCATGCCACCGCGTCATAGTTCCACTTCAAGATGCCATGTGTGTCTCGTGCCACCTTGTTTAGAAATCCTGCATCCATTGTCTTCCTGAACCTTTGCATGACAGAACCTAGGCTCAAAAGGCCAGCCTCTCCTCCCCATTGTTGGCTGCGTAGAGAAAGTGCCGGGCAGAGAACTTGCATTGCTTTTCTCTCCCAGCCGGCTCTAATAGGGGAGTTCAAGGGTCAGGGTGTTGGTTTCTTTCCTAGAATCTCTTGTTTTAATCCTTCAGCCTCATTCCCTGGGACTTCAGAGCCGGGCGTGGGTTTTACTCCCTGGGCATCAGAGTAAAGCCACAGACCTGGGCAGGTTTAGCGACAGAGATTCCAGCGAGTTGCTCCCCTACAGACCACCATTGTTGGCACATGGGGGAACGTCTCCCAGGAAGGCCGGCTGCCCGAGTCAGGCTGCCCCCACAGCTTTGAGTGGGCAGAGGGTTTCCGGGGAAGGGGGGAAGGGAACAGTTCATTGGTGTGAACAACTGGTCGCTCTGCTCAACGCTAACCCCTGTCTTTGTTCACACAGATCAGATCCCGAGCCAAAATCGAGAAAATTCGAGCCAGTTTATTTAATAATAACGATCTGATTGGTTTGTCAAGTTTGGACGGTGAAGACGAACTGATGGAAATGTCAACGGAAGAGATTCTGACCGTCTCTGTAGTAAATCAGAGTTTGTTTGACACCCAAGGGAGCCCAGGGCTAGAAGATTACTTCAATGATAAGTCAATTAAAGGTAGGTTATAGATTTTTTTTAATTAATAGACTTTTTTGGAGCAGTTTTAGGCTTATAGAAAAAAGTGAGTGGAATCTCTCCCTGCCCGCAGTTTCCCCTCTTTAACACCTAGCATTAGGGAGGAACGTGGCAGCCGGTCCTGGAGTTAAAGATTTTGAAAGTGATTCCGGGGGTGTTGGGGCGGTGGGACAAGAGGCTCGACTGTGTGCGTCTGCATATGATGTAGAGAGAACATTCTAGACCCTCTTCCAGCTGCAGGTCATCAGTGCAGCCCCTGCCACGGGCCTGCTGTGCTTCAGCTAGAGACCCCCAGGAGTGGCTTTGCACAGCCTGCTTCGGGCTCAGCTGCGGGCTTGCATGCAAGCCTTTCTGTGTGTGTCTAGCTAGGCTTCCCCTTGTTGAAGTTCAGGTGTATGTATTTTGTTCTGTCCCGTATGGCTAGAATGTACCAAGTACATTGCTGGTAATTATTTGGTCACATGCTTGAGGACAGCTAGTGCCTCACCCTTTTATACTGTTCCTGGGGAAGAATCAGTTCTAGCCCTTTTTTCGCTAAAGTCCTATTTTCCATCCCTCTTGTCATCCTCGTGGCTTTTTTGTGGGGTGGACCCTGTCTACTTTCGTACAATACCAAGTGTTTATCCGGGAGCCTGGGCTCTGATGACACCCCCACAAAGCTGAGTCTAGCAGGAGGCTCTGGTCTAAGGCCAACAGCTCACCCCAGGCTTCACTTTAGAAACAGAAGTTTTTCTTTTTATCATAACAACAGTTCTTTGTGTCATTATTATTTTATATCAGTCTTTCTCAGAATTTTTAACCATGTCACTTTTTCTAAATCTTCAATATTGCTTGAAATTTTATGATAGAGTTGTTAAGTTGTTTTGTGTTTTCCAATATGACAATGTAACACTGAGTAGGGCTTTTGCTATTTCAAATCATTACCCCCAATCACAAAATGTGGAGATTCTCCCTCGGAGCTGGGATCAGGGTGAGGTAAGTGAGGTCTTGGGCGCAGCATTGAATGGGGTTCCAAAAAACTCGGTAGAGTAAATAATATTTTAATGCAGGATTTTATTTTTTTATTTTATTTTTATTTTTTTTTTATTTCAGCATATTATGGGGGTACAAATGTTAAGGTTACGTACATTGCCCTTGCCCCCCTCCCCCCAATGCAGTATTTTAAAAAGTCAAAATTAATGCAAAACATCCATGATTAGCAAAGTGTTAAAATTCTAAATGTAGGATAAAAGCACTGATCTTCATCCTGCCTCAGGCTCTGATGTGGCTGTCTCAGCACTGGTAGTGTTTTGTTCATCACAAGGTTTTTTTTGGCATTAAATTTGACTTTTTAAAATGTTGCATTAAAATATTAATAACTGAAATTTTTGGTGTTGCCTTAAATCTTGCCTGGACTGAGGGGAAGGCCGTGGTGGCTCCTCGCTCATCCCCGCCCTGCTCCCTGTCAGGTGTTCTGCCCCCTCGGCTCTCGGCTGCCCCCTCCACCGTGCAGGAAGCCTCTGCCGTAGCTGTTGCCCTCCCAGTCTTGTCATACTTCGAGTCTGAATCTAGTTTGATTCTGTTACAGTCAAGCCTTCCGCATACGGTGTCAGTCTTCAGGTGACACACGGCGTTCACCTCATGTTGCCACGCGAATTCTGCACGTGAGAGTCCGTTAAGCTGGGGCTCTGCTGAGTCAGCTCTTAGGGCTCAGCCCGCCCCTTCCACACGCCTGCCACCCCCTCCACAGCCAGCGGGGCCTGTCCTGGGCGGCGGGGCTGGGAACGGGTAGGCGGGGGAAGGCAGCCGTGAGCCGGCCATGGGCCCTCAGCGCAAAGGAGCATGCGAACGGGTTCGCGAGAGTGCCTTCTGGATGCTTGTTTGGGGACAGAAACAAGTGCTCGTGGGCACTTGTATCTTAGAAAATTTTCTTTTCTCACCTGTTGATTGCACCATTTTTGAAACCTGTTTCCTAATAAGGCGGTAACTAGTTTGCCACCTGCACTCTGCTGGCCTCTGTCCTTCTGTTCCTTTGGCCTTGGCCTTCGCGTACACGTTATTGAGGTTGAGAGAGGCCGAGCTGCTGAAATAAACAGAGCGTGGAGAGCGGCGGCTCCAGCCGGTGGAAGTTTATGTCCTGCAGACGCGAGGGTCCAGGCCAAGCCGAGTGCGCCATCCCGGGCCTGCCCTCTCCACTCAGCCAGTGGGGGGCAAGTGCAGAGAACGCCCTGGCCCCGATGCGGCCAAGTCCCCAGGGAGAGTGCGACCACGGGGCTATACCCTACCGCACGGAGGGCTGTCTGTGCTTGAGGCTGTGCCCGGAGGAGGGGAGGCCAGGCTTTGGTGGGCAGCTCACCGTCTCCACTAAGTGTCCTTGGCCCCCTTTCACAAATAATGCGTTTGTGAAAAATAAACGCTTGCAGGGCTCGTCCTGACCTAGTGCGTTCACAGCAGCGTTGTTTTGCCCTCCCTCCGTCCGGAACAGGGGAGAAGCTGGTGCCCGGGGCCAGAGAGGTTCTGACGGAAATATTTAAGAGTTGTGCCCACTCAGAGCAGACGCTGAGCCTGACGCCAGCAAAGCCCATCCGAGTCTCTGACATTTATCTCAGCAAAGAGCAGATCAACTCCCAGACCCCAGGCAACCTTCTCCAGCTCTTCTTCACCAACGTCCGGCCTCCAAAAAAGGTGCTGGAGGACCAGCTCACCCAGGTAGCCGCCCCGCCCCTCCACACCTGCGCCAGGCCTCGGGCGCCCGGCAGGGTGGGCCTGAGAACCCTCCCCGCCTTGTGCCCTGCAGATCCTGAGGAAGTATGGCGTGCCCAAGCCCAAGTTCGACAAGAGCAAGTACAGCAAGGCCAGCAAGGAGCAGCACCCGGTGAAGGTGGTGAGCACCAAGCGGCCCATCACCAAGCCGCCCGCCAAGGACAAGGCTGTGCTCAACAGCGTCAGGTACGCCCAGCGGGTGGGGAAGAAGGGCCGAGGGTGGCTGCTGATCGTCAGCTGATTGTGTCATTGCATCCACAAGCGTAGTAACATCTGGACCGCACAGGCTAGAAAGCATACTAGGCTGAGTTAAGAAAATGTTTAGCTGGGCACGGTTGCCTGTGCTCACAATTCCAGCTACCCAGGAGGCCAGGGCAGCAGGACCGCTTGAGCCTGGAGTTCAAGGCCAGCCTGGGCAATGTAACAAGACTCCCTCTCTAAAAATGCCTAAAATGTACAGAATTTTTTAAAAATACTACTTCTTTTAACAACACCAATAATGCATAATTATCATAGGAAGATTAGAAAATCTATACGTGCCTAATGGAAAAAATTACTCCACACATAACTACTTTTAATATTTAAGTACACAACCTTTTACTTATGCACATGTTATTTTCTTAAATTTTGAATGACTAAAGATGGTACAAAATTCAAAAGCATATATAGTGGAAAGCTACTTCCTTTTGCTTCCATCCTTAAGCCTTGAAGTTCCTCTCCCTGCCAAGGTTGCTTCTGTAGCCTTCCAGAACTTTGAATACACAAGCAAATACATACGAAAACACTGCGGACTGTACACGATGTCTATACCTTGCCTTTTCTATCTCATACTAAACTTGGAGATGAGGCCAGGCGCGGTGGCTCACACCTGTAATCCTAGCACATTGGCATTGGGAGGCCAATGTGGGAGGATCACTTGAGCTCAGGAGTTCAAGACCAGCCTGAGCAAGAGTGAGATCCCGTCTCTACCAAAAATAGAAAAATTAGCTGGGCATGGTGGCGCATGCCTTTAGTCCCAAGCTACCCGGGAGACTGAGGTAGGAGGATCGTTTGAGCCCAGGAGTTTGAGGTTGCTGTGAGCTAGGCTGACGCCACGGCACTCTAGCCCAGGTAACAGAGCGAGACTCTGTCTCAAAATAAATAAATAAATAAACTTTGAGATCATTTCAGATGAATACAAAAAACTTCCCCATTCCTTTTAAATAGCTACATAATATTCCATGGGTGGATATGCACATAGACCTAGACAAGTTTTCCTGAGATACAGGTTTTTCTCTCTCAAGTAGTTGCAATAGAAACTCTGATAGCAAAGTAGTCCCAGCAGGAGTCTCTAGAGAAATTGTTTAACTGGCCAGAAAAATAATGTCTTTTTATTACTATGTAGAAATGGGGTTTCTAAGTCAGCACTGTCCAGTAGAACTTTCTGTGATGATGGAAATTGGTGCTGTTTCTCTGAGCTGTTCGGTACCGTGGCCGGCAGCCACATCTGTTCACGGAGCACTGGATATGTGGCAGGTGCAAGCAAGGAACTGAATTTGTAATTTCATTTAGCTTTATTTAATTTAACCTAAGGAGCTACATCGGACTTGTGGCCAACTTATTGCATAGTGTGGCTGTAAAGTACGTAGCTCAGAACAAAGGTGATCTTGAGCCCAGCCACGTCTGTGCCGTGGCCACAAACCAGCGCCTGCGTGAGGGTCTGTGTTTCCTCCATCGGGGGCGTGGACACGCGGCGTCCTAATGCAAGGCTTTGGTCTGCAGCAGGACTGCCCTGAGTGAGAAGAAGCCAACCGTGAAGCCCAAGTCACCAGAAAAGAGCAAACCAGACGAAAAGGACCCAGAGAAGTCACCCACCAAAAAACAAGAAGGTGAATGAACAGCTCAGGCCTGGTCTGGGCTTGGGGACCTGCTTTCGTCCTGGAGACGGGGTGGGGCAGGCTACCCGGGGAACAGACTGCTTTGCTTTTCCTGACTGGCTGTTCTCCCGCCGGGACGGCCCTGGGCTCCCTGGGGTTTTAGTTTAGGCAGGGCTGCATTTCCAAGGATGCTGCGATATCTCCCTGGCCAGTGCCACTTAATTGCCCTGGGATGCCGTCTTTGAGGACCATGAACCTAAGGAGGTAAAAAATGGCAGTTCCAGAAATACCACACACCCAAGACAGAGCAGATGATTGTGACTGCAATGGAAAGATTTGGGAATCTGCTTGGAAGTTTTCTTTTAGAAGACACTTGTCTAAAGCTAGTCGTCTGCTCTGGGCAGCAGAACATAAGCAGAGTTGGAGAAAGCCAGTCCCCTCGCCAGACAGCGGCTGTCGGCCGGGGATGTTTCAGAGACTCGTGGGAAGGAGGGATGTGGGGAAGCCACTGCACTGTGTAACGGCCAGCCCGTCGAGGTGGGGCCGAGCCCTGGTCACACGGGGTTATGTGTGTCCCGTGAGCAGTGGGTGGAGAGGCGAAGTGACAGGCCCAGAGTTGGGGTTGGGAGGAGGCGGCCACAAGAGGAGGGTGTGACGGGAATGGGCCTTGAGGCCCAAACTGCGGTTCTTGCCACATTCCTGACACCCCGAACGCTTTTCCGTCAGTGCCTGAGGAAAAATACCTGACCTTGGAAGGATTCCACAAATTCGTTGTTGACCGAGCCAAGCAAGACATCCGCAGTGTCTGGAGGGCGATTCTGTCCTGTGGTTATGATCTTCACTTTGAGAGGTAAGCGGGCTGCCCCTGACCCGCCCCCAGATGCTCCCGGGCAGCCAGGCTGCCTCCCTGGTTCATGGTGCTGTCTCCGTTATTTCCCACTTGCTCTTCATTAAGTGGGTTTCTGACCCATTTGTAAACAAACCCTGTTCCTTTCCTCAAACTCTTGACTTGGGGACCGTACAGTCAGCTGTGCAGTAGCCCAGGCCGGGCGCTGGAACAACAGAAATTTATTTTCTCTCAGTTCCAGAGGCTGGAAGCCCAAACCCAAGGTGTCAGCAGGGCCGGTTTCTCCTGCGGCCTCTCCCCGGCGCACAGACGCCACCTTCTCGCTGACCGCTCACGTGGTCGCCTCTTGGTCTGTGTGTCTGTGTCTCAGTCTCCTCTTTGTATAAGGTCACCTGTCCTGTCAGATTAGGGCCACACATGACCACATTTAGCTCCATCACCTCTTTGAAGGCCCCATCTCCAAACTCAGTCATGTGGGGGAACGCAGTTCAGTCCACAGCAGGTGATTTCTCTAAAGAACCTTTGCCTCAGAGTCACCCTTAGCCACATCTCGTTTCTCTGCCCCTCCCAGGCAGGGGCACAGCTCGCCGGGTCTCTAGGGCCAAATCTGGCTTCCCCTTTGTAACTGTAAGTGAATCCCAAGCAGGCAAGATGTTGAAGAGAAAAGAAGTCACCCTGTCCTCCCTCTCAGTCTTGCCCACAGCAACAGGGACCTGGCCTCACCCAAAATGGCACCAGATGCAGGCTTCTTTAAAAATCCGTTTTCTGGGCCGGGCACAGTGGCTCATGCCTGCAATCCTAGCACTCTGAGAGGCCGAGGCGAGCAGATCACTCAAGGTCAGGAGTTCGAAACCAGCCTGAGCAAGAGCGAGACCCCGTTTCTACTAAAAAAAAAAAAAAATAGAAATTAATTGACCAACTAAAAAAATATATTAGCTGGGCATGGTGGCGCACGCCTATAGTCCCAGCTACAAGGGAGGCTGAGGCAGAAGGATTGCTTGAGCCCAGGAGTGTGAGGTTGCTGTGAGCTAGGCTGATGCCACGGCACTCTAGCCCGGGCAACACAGTGAGACGGTAGAACAAAAAAAAAAAAAACTCCATTTTCTGAACTGAGACATGACGTGTTACTCTTGGCGCCGGTACATTCAATAAAGGCTCAGAGTCAACCCCTGACTGGGTCTTGGCACCGTGGTGGCAGGCACAAGTTTTCTGAACTCGTTTTAGAAATCAGTAACAGGGATGACTTTGAGGGCTTTGTTGAAAAGTAAAATTACCTATTTTATGGGTTTGGGTTGATTTTTTTTTTTTCATACATTTAGGGAGTACAAGTGTTTTTTGTTATGTGGACGGATCGTATCTTGCTAAAGTCAGAGCTTTTGGTGTACCTGTCACCAGAATGGGGTACGTTGTACCTGAGAGATAGATTTGTGAATCTCTTATTTTGGACTAGAAACTGTATTCTAAGTGGAAAAGGAACGACAGCTTGGGCTACAAACTGAATCTGAAGTGACACATTTCTAATAGCTAAAAGGGCTGGCTCGCAGGTGCCTGCGGGGCCTTGGCAATGCCCTAGCACGTCCTCCGTTCCCACCGTGGACTTCTCTAGGGGAGGTCAGCAGCCTGGACAACAGTGAGGGTACCTGCAGACAGACGGGCTCCCGTCCTGAAGGAGGGTCAGGTCTCTCTCTGAGCATTCCGGGGATGGGACAGAGGTGGCCTGTAGGAGAGACCGGATGCCGCCGCCTGCCCACCTCCCCAAGACAGCCCCTCTGGGATGACGCACCTGCCATGGCACGTGGCCCATGCAAGGAGCCACAGGCTCTGGAACTCAACACCCCGCCAGGCGCCTGCCACCTGCCTTTCTTGGGCGAATAGCATGATGTTTGTGGAACGAGGATGTGCACACTTGCTGAAAACCCCACACGTGCGCGTGCACACACACACAAGCAACATCCTGGTATTCCAGTGATGCCATAGAGCATCGCTGGGGTAATATTCCAGGGAATGTCTCTGCCAGCATTTTTCTAGAGGTAGATTTTTTTTCAGTCCTATCAAAGTGGCATCCAGCCAGACAAACTGCTCCGCGGTCTGCTGCTTCATTTCCACATTATTCCGCTTGGTCATTTCCATGGCCGTCCAGTGGTCCATTCTCAGGTGTAGTGTCATTTATTCAGCTAATCCCTGGCGGCGGACACTAGGGTTGTGTCTATGTCGCTGTAATGACACAGCCCGCAAGCTTGGCTGGCCTGTTCCAAGAGCGCCACAGGTGAATCCTGGAACGGGATTGCTGGGAAAAGGGTAATGACATCAGTGACACCAGCAGCTGACACTGTGCACTTGGAATGTGCCAGGCACCATGCCACGTGCTTTGCAGCCACCTTCCCGTTGAATCCTTGTGACAACACACGAGGCTGGTGCTATTATGAGCTCTGTTTTCTGGGTAGAGAAACCGAGGCTCAGAAAGTGGATGCATTTTTGCCTGGGTCGCTATACATAGCCTAGATTTCACCGCAGGACTCCAGGTCCCCTCCTGCACCCTGACACTCAAATGCCCGTGCACTGTTCACGCTCCCTGCAGCACCGGGCCTTGCTTGTTCTGAAAGAGCTTTGCCCCCATGAGGAGCACCGAGCGGCTGAGGTCAGGGAGCTGGGGGCGTGGCTCCGTAAGGGGAATCCGGCAGTCACCCCAGCAGACACCGCCCCAGCTGCTCTCCTCCTGTCCCCAGGTGTGCTTGCGTCGACGTGCGACACGCACAGAAGGCCTCAAGGAAGTGGACCCTGGAGATGGATGTGGCGCTCGTGCAGTATGTCAATCGGCTGTGCCGCCACCTGGCCATCACGCCCGCGCGGCTCCATCCCCACGAGGTGTATCTGGACCCAGCCGATGCCGCTGACCCCAGAGTGGCCTGTCTCTTGAGTATGTGGCCCCCAGGGCTATCCCCTCCCCTGATGCCCAGTGGGGGCAAGCCCCATGACAGAGGGTGTTCACAAGGGCTAGATGCCATTTAGACGTCCACTGAAGAAATATGTGTGAACGCCTGCCAGGAGCCAGGTGTGCAGAAGAGGGCACTGCAGAAACATAAGGAGAGCAAGACAAGGGGCCGGACTGCAGCCAGATTAGCGTGAGGCCTTTTTTTGGATGCTCATTACAACAAAGCCACAGACACGCAGGGGCTGGCAGGCCCCTCTGAGGTCGGGCTGCCATGGGGCGTGAGGAGGGTCAGGTAGTCTGATAACTGACGTGGGGGCATGAGCCTTCCTGATGGGGACACGTGCTTTTTGTTAAAGCCAGGAAGGCACACAAAAAATAAGCTGTTAATTCCCTGACGTCCCCTGGAGAGTAAGCCCCGTTACAACACAGCTGCGGGGCCCTGTACCCACACGTCGCACAAGCTGTGCTCAACCGCGTGCCTCATCTGCAACAGGCGCAGAGCCCTGCTCTCGTCTGGATGCCCAGGAGGTGAAGGTGGGTGAGGATTTGGCCCTGACTTCATCTCTCCCATGGGAGAGGAGACAGATTTGGGGCTAAACAATAAAAGATAGTGTGCCAATGGTTTTGATACATGACTTCGCCACTAGGGAGAGCTGGGTGCAAGGTAGGCAGGACTTTGTGTTTTTTTTGCAACTTCTAAAGTCTATAATTGTTTCAGAATCAAGAGTTAAAAGTAATAATACAGTGTTCAGCAGCCCTGGTATGGCCCAAAGGCAGGCCGGGGGCCTCAACTTCCTTAAGAGTCAGCACCTCACGTCTGGCTGGCCCAGGGCCTTCCGCTTTGCCTCTGCCTGGCTGGCACCGGCTCAGGCACACGGGGCCGCTCGCTCACTGGCGTATTTCCAGGGTCCCTGGTGTAAAATCCAGTGTGGGGAGCCTCCTGGTCCCACTCCAGGTGGCCCTCGCCAGCAGTAGGGGCTGCCTGGGCATGTCTACAAACCGAGCGCCTCGACCTGACCATCCTGGCGCCCTGCAGACGTGCCCATCGAGAGCCTGCGCCTGCGCTTCGCCCTGCTGCAGTCCCTCAACACCACGCTGGAGACCTTCTTTCTGCCGCTGGTGGAGCTGCGCCAGACCCCCATGTACACCCGCAGCATCGCCGCCCTGCTGAAGGAGGCCAAAGGTCAGTGTTGCGGCCACGGCGGGGTCCTCAGACTGTCACGCAGCCCTATGTCCAGCAGTAGGTCCGCCCGAGGGAAACTGTGAAAGTGATCTATGCTCTGAAAAAAGTCAACTTATTTTAACAGTTTTCGAATTATTTAGGAACACATAAAGTCGAAGCTCTGTCTCATTATCTGGCCCCCACATCCCCGAGGTGACCATTGTTAACAGATGAGTCTGTCATCCCAGACTTTCCTGTTCACGTACAAATAGACATACACACACACAGTTTTTTTTTATTATTAAAAATAGGTATCATTTTTCTATATTCTGTTTTTCAACTCTTGCTTGTTTGTGGTGTCCTGCAAGCTGGTGTTCCTAGGCATGACAGTCTGTGGGTGAATGCACTTAGCACGCGTCCCGATGCTAACCAGCAGCGCTGGTCACACTGCCAGCAGCAGGGCATCGAGTGCCCCGCCCGGGGCCTTCAGGGTGTCTGGAGAAGACCCCGACGGGGCGGCAGGGGCCCCAGGGGGCGGGGAAGGAAGGGAGGCAGCCCATCCAGCCTCTCCCCCACATTCCTCAGGGCTGATCTTCTACGACACGAAGGTGACGGTGATGAACCGAGTGCTGAACGCCACCGTGCAGAGGACAGCGGACCACGCGGCCCCTGAGATCACCCTGGACCCATTGGAAATTGTGGGAGGTGGGGTTGGCCATAGAGGCCAAAAAATGCAGAACAGCAGTGCCTAAACAAGCTAGCAGGTTCCTTGAACTTAAAAGAAGCCTCTATAAGACGGAAGTCTGGGGCTGGTGCGGCAGTTCCTGGTCAGTCTGCCTGGCGTCCCCGTGTGTGGCAGGAGCTCTGCACTCCGGGTAGCAGGAGGAGGGAGCCTGGCTCTCCACAGAGTCAGGCCTTTCCTCCACATCGCCTTGGCCACACCGAGCCGCAAGTGGGGGGAATTTAGACTTCATTCTTTGTGATTGGCCATGTGCTTGCCAAAAATAGGGGTTCTGGCATCAGGAGGAGAAATGGGTGTTAGGGAGGCAACCAGAAATCTCTGCCGTAGCACATAAACAGACAAAGGTGATGGCCACAAGCAGGAGGAAATGAGAGAGGAACCAGGGTGGGAAGGTGGGGAAAGGACTTCCCCAAGGAGGCAAATGGAAGCCTCTAGAAGATGACAAGCGGCCAACCACTCAGAGACCAGGGGAGGTGGGTTCCAGGCAGAGGGAACCATAGGCGCTGAGCACAAAAGGTTGGAAGATGTTCCAAGAGCAGAGAGAAGGCGCAGGGGGCCGAACGAGGGGGCGGGGCGGGGTTGAAGGGCAGGGAAGGGCAGAGGGCGGCCACGGGGAGGATGTGAGCAGCTCCTCTCGCTTTCCAGGGGAAATCAGAGCTTCTGAAAACTCCTACTTCTGCCAGGCGGCCAGGCAGCTGGCCTCGGTGCCCTCATCCCAGCTCTGCGTCAAGCTGGCTAGTGGCGGTGACCCCACGTATGCCTTCAACATCCGCTTCACCGGGGAAGAAGTCCACGGCACCAGTAAGTGGAGATCGCCTCCGTTTTCGAGAGCGAGAGGCACGTCCTCATCACCCGGCTCTGCAGCCCAGAGTGACCGTCACGTCCAGGACCTCCAGGCCAGCCCCCTGGGGGACCTGGGGCCCACACTGCTCTGGGACCTCAGCCAGTCCCTCCCAGGCCCGGGGCCTCTCCACAGCGCTGCCCATGCTGGGCGGGCCTGGCAGAGGCGCCCTCAGGGCCGACTGGCTTTCTTCCCGCAGAGTCCCCGGCAGCTGCGGAGTTGGTTGGGCTGAAAGCTCGCGTGCGTCCCTAGAGAGGCAGGACACTGGGGCGCCCTTGATTGCAGTGGCGCTGGTGTTGCAGCCTGCAACATGTTTAAGCAGACATTCAGCAAATGCCTCCCACTGCGAACGAAGAAGCCCAGCTCCTCCCTGCCGGGCGCACTGGGAGGGAAGGGCTGTCGGTGCGGAAGGAAGCGCCAGCTCTGCCCCCATTTCCCTGGTCTGCCCCCAAGGGAGTCCTGTGGCCAGCAGCAGCCTACCAGACGGGGGCACTGCCATCCTCTGGGCAGACCTCCCTGGCGGCTCTGGCTCACCGAGAGCTCAGAGTGTGCCAGGCCCACACCCAACACCTTACGCTCCTCAGCACTGAAGCTCCACAGCCAAGAGTTAAGTCTCTTTTCCAAGGTCACCAGCTGGCTGGGTGCCAGAGCCAGGCGCTTGGCCTTCAGGTGTCAGCAGTCAGGACTCTCCTGCTTCTCCTGGGAAGCAGAGGTGGGGGCCAGGCCCTGCCATCTGCCCCCAAGCTGGGCCTCTGCATGGCTCTCACCAGGCCGTGTGCAGGCACAGCTGTCCTCAGAGCTCCCTGACCTCAGGGCACTGACAGGAACACAGGGAGGCCCAGCAACAGAGTTGTTTTTCAAGAAAACCACAAGCCCGTTTTGAATAGCGGAAGTAGGGGCATCCACGCACACACTGGAGCTTTCCCTGAGCCCACACCAGCACGGGGGCGGCAGTGCTGAGTGAAACGGGTGGTCCTGCCCTCAGCCTGGCCCAGGGAGACGGACGTGGACCAGACAGGCCCCCAACTCAGGGCAGGTTCGCAGCTGTGAGAAGTGCCCCCCGTAAGGGACATGCGTGTGATCTCATTTAATCCTCGCAACAAGCCTGCGCGGTAGGTACGATTGCTCTCCCCAGCCTGGCTCAGGGGCATCCGCGTTAGGTGATGTCCCTGCAGTCGCCCAGCTAGTAAGTGGCAGAGCAGGATTTGACCTCAGGTCTCCCAGTCCTCAGGCAGGGGTTGTTGCTCTCTAGTACGTCCCCCTGGGGACGGTCCCCAGTGCTGACACATCTCCATCTGTCCTGCAGGCGGCTCTTTCCGCCACTTCCTGTGGCAGGTGTGCAAAGAGCTGCAGAGCTCCTCGCTGTCGCTCCTGCTGCTGTGCCCCAGCTCGGCTGTCAACAAGAACAAGGTAAGGCCGAGCCCCGGCAGCTGGGGGCAGTGGCCTGGGACCAGTGTCCTCGTCGGCTCCACACCTTCTCAGAAACCTTCCTGGTCTGGATGGGCAGGTCCTTGCCGCACCGGCTGGGTGAGCTCTGGGACAGGGTCAGGTCCTCGCAGTGGCTTCTCTCCTGCCTGCCACGGGGCGTGCTAGCCTGGAACACACGTTCCCTGGCGGGGGAGGCACAGGTCCACAGCACCTCATCCCCCCTCCACTTCCAGGGCAAGTACATCCTGACCCCCAGCCCCATCACCTACGGGGAGGAGCAGCTGCTGCACTTCCTGGGGCAGCTGCTGGGCATTGCAATTCGAGCTGACGTCCCTCTTCCCCTGGACCTCCTGCCCTCCTTCTGGAAGACACTGGTGGGTGAGCCCCTGGACCCTGACCAAGACCTGCAGGAGGCAGACGTCCTCACCTACAACTACGTCAAGAAATTCGAGAGTGTAAGTGAAAGGCACATTTCTGGGCCGGGCGCAGTGGCTCACGCCTGTAATCCCAGCACTCTGGGAGGCCGAGGCGGGAAGATCCCTGGAGCTCAGGAGTTCGAGACCAGGCTGAACAAAAGCAACACCCCGTCTCTACTAAAAATAGAAAAATTAGCCAAGCGTGGTGGCACGGGTGCCTGTAGTTCCAGCTACTCAGGAGGCTGAGGCAGGAGGATCTCTTGAGCCCAGGAGTTTGAGGTTGCTGTGAGCTAGGCTGATGCCACGGCACTCTAGCCAGGTGACAGAGTGAGACTGTTTTTAAAAAAAAAACAAAAAAACACGTTTATTGTGGCAGTAGCAGGGGCCTGGGGGGCCTCTGTGCCTCCTCTGCCTTGGCCTCCACGGCAGACCTGAGCTCCCCAGTGAGGATTAGGGGGATCCCCCAGAGAACACCAGCAGTGTAAGCCGTCTCTGCCAGGAAGGCTTGTCTCATGGGAACAAAGGCCTCTGGCTTCCCTCCCTGCTCACAGCAGCAGACTACGGGGGTGACCAGCTCTGCTGGGCCCCCCACTTACAGGGTCCATCCTAAGGACACAGGGAAGGGTTCCCGGCTGAATGAACAGGTGGCAGGGGACTGCTACCAGCAGGCCCGGCTTCGTTTCGAAGAGCTGTTTCAGGGCCTCAGAGGGCACGAGGTCAGCCCTGGGCAATCGTCTGAGATTGGCCAGCAAAGGCGCTGGGATGGAGTCCCCCTCCTCCCCATGCACGTATGGGACACAAACACATGCTGAGACTGCGGTGACATCTGACCAGCACCCTCCTGAGGAGACGGGGTTGATGCCAGGCTGCCAGCTGGGCTCGTGGAGCCGCTGAGTCCCCCCACGGTCCAGCAGACAGCACCGAGGCCCCGTCGCAGGCCAGGCTCCGGATCACATCCTGTCATCAGGGCGTTGCAGGCCGCTCTCCTGTATGCAAGGCCCGTGCGGACTGGGAGGAAGGTGGGGCTTGGTGGCGTGAAATGACTAGCCCAGGGCCCCGCAGCCGGCTGGGAGCAGAGCCACCCAGGAACCCAGGTCTCCACAGCTCTATAGCCCGTGCTCCTCGGCACCGCACACTCCCCTCAGCTTAGAGAACGGACCCACCGAGCGTGGCAGGCCTCCTGTGCGCAGCCGCCTTCTTCTGCCCACACAGGAGTAGGCTGCATCTGAGCCTGGCAGAGGCTGCTTGCCTCGGGACCTCAGCTGAAGGAGGTGTCAGCTCATTCAGCCTCCACCGGCAGAAAACTCAGTGCGCCCACTGAGGCAGCGCAGGTCAGGCTCTGTGTGGTTGTCCCCTTAGCCGCACTTGAAGGCAGCGAATGCCAGGGACATGCAAAGCTGGGGCCCGTGTATCAGCTGGCTTCTTGGTAGAAACAGGGATGAGGATGAATCATCTAAAGGTCATAGGAGGGCACCCCTGGCCTGGGGGTTTATGCGTCAGGCACTCCTCCTTCTCCGAGAAGGCCCGCTGGGGCTCTGGGTGGCAGCAAGAGGCTGGCGCAGGCAGAGGATGTGAGGCAGTGTCCAGGCAGATGGTCCAGCCAAGGCTTGTGGCTGAAGGGGATGGGCAAGGCCACAGAGGGATTCTAGGACACTCGAACTACATGGTGTCAGGTACATAGGAAGGCCTGCAGCTGTCGCCACAGGTGCAGGGGCAGGGAGCTTGCTGTTAAGGACAGAGTGCAGGGTCAGAGCCTGTCATCCCCTTGGTATCCCAGTATGCCAAAGGGTCGGGGGTGTAGCCTGTACATTTTCCACAGGTAGGATTAAGTTGGCTCTCTGGTGGCAAGTGACAAATCCCAGCTCCAACCAGCTTAAGAAAAATTCTTCTAAAAAATTATTCCCTCTTAAAACATACATGTGCAGGTTTAGCTTCAGACAGGGCTGAATCCTGGTGCTCAAACGATGTCATCAGTACTCGGTCTCAGGAAGTCTCTCCCAGTGTGCTGGCGTAGGTGGCCTCCAGCAGCACAAGGTGTGCCATCATGGAGCCAGAGCCACACCAGTGGGAAAGGATGCCACTTACCTACAGTAACAGGCAAAGGCCTGGACTTTGGGTCTCAGTAGCCTGGCCCAGGTCATATGCCAACCCTGAGCCGTGGCAGGCTCTGACTGGCCAGGCCTGGATCCTGGGCCTATCCACATGGCCAGGGGTACACGCTGCCCACTCCGTGCTTGACGCCGACCAGCTGGAGATGAGGGTCCCACCTCCCCGGGGCCTAGGGCAGGGCCGGCTGTCAACCTCGCTCTGCCCCCACCCCGCAGATCAACGATGAGACCGAGCTGGAGGCCTTGTGCGCCGAGATCGCCTCCCAGCACCTGGCCACCGAGAGCCCGGACAGTCCCAACAAGCCCTGCTGCAGGTTCACCTACCTGACCATGACGGGCGAGGAGGTGGAGCTGTGCAGCCGCGGCCGGCTCATCCCTGTGGCGTGAGTGCGCGCGGACGGGCGGCCAGCGCATGGCGGCCAACACACAACGCAGGGCCTAGGTCAGGTGACGGGTGGATTTCACCAGGGGGAGAGATACGAGGCCAGGCGCTGGGTCCCAAGAAAATGGTCCTCAGTTGAAGGATTTCATTAAAGAAACAACAGCTCTGAGGTAGGTGACACCCAGGCAGGAGAGGAATGAACTGAGCTGCCAGGATGGGGACAGCGTGGGCAACTGGGCCTCAGGCCGCCCCTGCAAAAGGGTCCAGGACTTCTGGCTAAGTGGGTGTGGCCCCCAGACTGAAAAGGAACACCCCATCCACCTCTTGTGCGTCCTCCTTCACCCGGGCAGGTGGGAGAACAAGGACATCTACGCGGCGGCCATCCGGAGCCTGCGGCTGCGGGAGCTGCAGAACACGGAGTGCGTGACGGCGGTGCGGGCCGGCCTGGGCTCCATCATCCCCCTGCAGCTGCTGACCACGCTCAGCCCACTGGAGATGGAGCTGCGCACCTGCGGCCTCCCATACATCAACCTTGAGTTCCTGAAGGTGGGTGGGTGCCAGGCCTGCCATCCCTGGTCACCCCTGGCATCTATGTGGGCAGCAACCCTGGCCTGTCTCAACACTGTCCTCACCACAGACCCACGGCCTTGTCATTGTCGTCATCTTCCTGGTCCACAGCCTGCATGCTCTCCCTGCTGCACCCTGCTTGGGGCGGGGCCTGGCCTGCAGACCCCAGGGCGAGCAGAGGCCCGGGCCTCCTTACAGCTGGGGCCCTCTCTTCCCAGGCCCACACCATGTACCAGGTGGGGTTGATGGAGACAGACCAGCACATTGAATTCTTCTGGGGGGCTCTGGAGATGTTCTCCCAGGAGGAGCTGTGCAAATTCATCAAGTTTGCCTGCAACCAGGAACGCATCCCATTCACCTGCCCCTGTAAAGACGGCGGCCCTGACACAGCCCACGTGCCCCCCTACCCCATGAAGATCGCCCCCCCAGATGGCACAGCAGGTACTGCCCTCCCAGGGCCATGTTGCAAATGGGGACACATAGGTCCTTCTCTGTTTGGAGCTGGGGCTGCCAGGCCCTGCATGAGGGATAGAGAAGAATGAGCAGGAACCCTGCACACAAAAACCCAAATAGAAATGAAGGAAGGGGTGGGGGGAACAGAGGCCATACAGGCCTGGTGATAACGTATCTTCTTACGTTTTAAAAGAAGCTGAAAGATCCAGAACTATTTTAACCTCCCAACTTTTAAATACAGAAATATAATTCAATTTAAAAATCAAACTTTGCTGACCAAGCAGACCTGTGTGCAGCAGGGTTCCCACACGACTCAGCAGGTCGGTACCTGTGCCGCCCAGTGCTCGTATGTCTGCCCTTTCCTCCTGCAGAATCCTCTCCTGCCCCGCCCCGGTTCCTGGCCCTCATTCCCCTCGTGCTGGGCCCCGGGATTGGCTCAGAGCTGCCCAAAGAGGCCAACCTGGAAGCAGCAGCCAGCCAGGCCTCCTTGGGACCCTAGCAGAGCCACAGGCCTCAGCCTCTGACGTTGGCCCAATGTTTCTCTAGGTTCTCCAGACTCACGCTACATCCGAGTGGAGACCTGCATGTTCATGATCAAGCTCCCCCAGTACTCCTCTCTGGAAATCATGCTGGAGAAACTGCGTTGTGCCATTCACTACCGCGAAGACCCCCTAAGTGGCTGATGAAAGGGAGTCCCAGAGTTAGGCTGTCACCAAGGCACCCACTCTGCGGCTTGGGAAGCCTGCCACTGCGGGCACGTCCTTCCGGAGCCCTGCGTGAGGAGTGGGCAACATTTTGCTTTTCCAAACTTTTGTCCATGTTCCAGGACCTCCTGGAAAACTTAACCTTTTGTATTTGTATGTTTTGTGATGGGTTGGTTCTTTTGCTGCCTGTTTGTGGTCTATCTGTAGGATAGTTTAGTTCCCGGACAGTTTGTGTCTAATTTGATCTTTATGGACATTGTCCCCCGTGGCCACCAGATTCTGATGCCATAAGGCCCCAGTTGGTTCCTCATCACAGAACAACCAAGCAGGAAACTGGGGGTGAGATGATCTTGGCCATGGAGTGCCCTGTTCTTTCTGCAGAGCATCTCCACAAACATGCCTGTGGCCAGCCCCGCCTCGAGCTGGAGTTTCTCCCGGAGGCAGCTCCTGCCGGCCTCCTTCCAGCTGGAGATGGTCGGAGTTGCCCCAACACGTGAGAGACACAGGGAGCTTTGTGTTAATCTTCCTGCTTTAGGACTTGCTCATGGTCTTGGTTTTTCTGAAGAAAAGCCCACACTGGCTCCCCTGTCCCCTCCCACCCATACAAGCCTATCTGCTATGTCTCTTGTGGGCCCCTGGTCTGACAGTTGTCCCCAGAGGACTGCTCGGAAGCAGAAGACTCAAGGATTGGTTCCTGACCTTAGTTCCTAGAGACAGGCTGGGTGCATCCCAACCGCAGGAGTTGAGAAGACACCTGGAGTTGGGGGACAGTGCTCAAGTGGGGGCCTTTTCTGACACTGATCGAACAGGAAAGCACAATTCGAGCCTACCCCACTTTGTGCTCAGAAATGGCCCTTCTTCACTGCAGTGATGTGAGGGAGAGGAAAGGGCCACGTACTAGTTTTTAAGAGCTATCTGAGGTGCTCTGCTCAATTTGGGGTCTACTTTAGTGACTCAGACCTTCAAGTCCAGATGCAGACTCCAGGGCATCCTTCTGCCCCTCTGGTTGGGCCCACCCAGCACTCCCCTCGCTGCCTCACGTAAGTGTGTGTGCCAGGGCTGAGCTGCCTCCAGGCTCACCCCCTGCCCCAGTGCATTTGTGCCCCAAATAGGTCTTTGTCCAATGGTACTTTGTTCATGAGCAGCACATGCCTTCTTGTTGGACACTGTCATTTTGGGCCTTGCCAGGTCTCACAGGATTGCATCACTGTATTTATTGTATAATATTGTGAATATTGGAAGTTCTGAATGAGTGCTATCTAGAAGGCTTTGGAGTGTGGATGCTGGTCCAAGAAAGAGGATGTGCCCTGGCCTGCTGGAAAGATGTGTGAGTTTTAGAGATAGAGCCGTTAGCATCCATCTTCTCCTTATTACTCATAGGAAATGCATTAAGGACCATTATAGAAAAGATTCCCTGACCTAAGGACGTGATAAACCTAGGATAAATCGTGACCACTGCATCAGTTACATTTGATGCAAGTCACCTCTGGAGGTGAGTACCTGTAAGCAGTTCCCCTGCTTTGAAAGGAAGATGTTCAGCCTGCTGCCTCCCCAGAAGCCACATTCCCCTTGACTGGGGGAGGGGGGGTCACATCCAGGATATATTCCTGACAACAAGGATCCTCTTATGTCATTGCTGTATAATGAAAGAGCTTCTGGAGTTATTAGAAGTGGTTTTTCCTCCCTGTATCTTTAAATTCTTGGTTCCTTCCAATCATCATCCCTTGAAAGGACTTGTCAGCTACCCCCACAAGAGGGGTTGGCCCATCACTTGATTAATGACAGTTGTGAGTAAGGTATCTGCTGCTAACATGGCTGCTTTTCCCAGAGAACACACTGAGGTCCAGACCCATCCAAACCTTGGCCCTAAAGAAATGTGTGCTGTAAAGTTACTTGATGTATATTTATTATAATTATTTATGGTTGCATTTAAACTTTTCATTCAATCTGATGCTATTTACACCATGCTGTGTAAAGGAAGCTCACTACAGGAAAAAAGTCACACCAATAAATAACCTTCATCTAATTTTGATTTACCTTAAGAGTTGTGTGATCATCTACTCTTGCTGAGCAAGTTCAAAGGCGGACATGCTTGGATGGTTCTGATGCTTAAGTGCCGCCAAGTGGCTAGGAATTAAATTGTTTCTAATTATTATGGTCTCTTTGCACTTGATATGATTCTTACTCCATTATGCTTATAAACTACCCATTCCCCCCACCTGACCTCTGGAGTCTGTGCTTTTCATATAGAAATTATGATTGAAGAGATGGAAATCCAAGGTCAAAGGTAAAACTAACCCTGCATGTTCTGCCCACTGTTTGTCCTGACTGCTAGTCTATGCTCTTGTGCCTGGTGTGGGGATTCTGGCTGGTGTGGGGATTCTCAAGTGGATTGTTGCACTGGAAAGGTCTGGGCCATTCTTAAACCAAATATCTTCCTTTGGAAGTAAGCAATGGATTTAGACCTACTTTGTGCAGAAGGGAAATCCAAGAAAGAGGTAAGGACTTGGCTCATCCTGCTGTCCAGGACTGGTGCTCAGCCCTCTTGCACAGCTAACTCCTCCCCCAGGGAGTACCCTGTTGTCTACACTCAGGGAGAATACAACTCAGTTCTCTGGGACTTGCTTATCCCCTCCTACTATTTCCATGGGAATCTTCACCCAGACCCACTTTGTTCTCATTCCCTCAACTCCACCTTTCTTACATGTAATAAATGCTAACTTTAGCAGAAGTCTCCCAGATATGTCTTTGTCATAGGAAGAGCAAGGAACCTCTTGGATGAGGAACAGGCAGCTTTCCTGCTGTCTGTTGCTCCAGGGTGCTGAAAACAGGGAGCAAAAGCAACCGCTCACGGCAAAGAGAAGACCTCTGTTTAGACTCAAGAAGCCAGGGAATGAGCTGCTTAAGCTCTCTGCCAGGCTGAGCAAAACAAGGATTCCCCTGCTCTCCGCTGCTGAGGCCATCTCTATGGGCTGCCTCTTGAAAAATAAGTACATTCAAAAACTATACCACTGAAGGCCAAGTGCGATAGCTGACACTTGTAATAGCAGCACTTTGGGAGGCTGAAGTAGGAGGATCACTTGAGGCCAGAAGTTCGAGACCAGCCTGGGCAACATAGCAAGACTCTTAAAAATTAGCCAGGCATAGTGGTGTGTGCCTATAGCCCCAGTTATGCAGGAGGATTGCTTAAACCCTTGCTTGTAACCCGTCAAGGTTACAGTGAGCTATTATTGCACCACTGCACTCGAGCCTGGGCAAAAGAGAAAAAAAGTATACCATCCAATAATGAGAAGATACTCATCCTCATTAGTCAGCAGGGCAGTACTGATTAAAATCATAATGCGATACGACCAAGAGGGTCAGAAAGACAATACTATGGTTGGTGAAGATGTGGAACAATCAGAACTCTCACACACTGTGTGGGAATCTAACCTACACCTATTTTGGAAAACCATTTGGCATCATCTACTACACATACCCATGGCCCAGCAATTCCACTTCTAGGTGTAAGCCCAATAGAAATACATACATACATTCTCCAAATGACAGGTATGAGAATGTTCATGGCAGCACTAAGAGTCGTTGCCAAAACCAGAAACAAGTTGTAGGTCTGTCAACAGAATTATTGGTGTACAATTGAACACAGGAAGGAAAATAAACCACTGCAACAACACAGATGAACCATAACCAAAATAATCAGCTAAACAAATACCTAACGGAGCACTGAATGGTATGAGTGCATTTAAATAACACTGACCATGGGTAATAACTGGTGGTAACAAAGTGTCAAGGCGATGGTTACTGTTGGCCCAGGGAGAGGGACCAGGAGCCTGAGTGAGGTGGTGGTGTCTTAGTGACATTCTCTTTCTTGGTTTGGGTGGTGGTAACAAACTTGTGTTCATACTGAGCTGTACACTTCCATGTACCTTTCTGTAAGGACGTTGCACTGTATAGATGGTTTCTTTATGCCAAAACAAGAATATCAAGAAATAAAAGCACACATTATGTCTCCATGAAACCAAGAGAAATCTGTTATTTCAATGCAAAATTTCTGAAAGGACAGCTGATGAAAGAATAATAAATGACTTAGCCAAAGTATATCATCATAGAAAACAAGGTTATGTGGACCCCCCTTTAAATTTAATTTAAAAAAAAGACATTGCAAAGGAGAGGAATTGGAGGCCCCCATGTACCAGAGAAAAACAGGGACTGGAAGTTGGTGTAAGAAGCAGAATTCTAAAACCAGAAGTTACATTCTGGAGAAAGCACCTCAGAAGCTCGCAATTCCAGGCACTTGGAGAGAGGAAGACCAGACTGAAAATGGGGACAGATCCATCCACTGAGCATCCCAACCCCCTTCTGAGCCCCACTCAACATTCATACTCTAAACTAAATGAGTATGAAGTAACTGAACTAACCCAGAGAAAACTAACCCAGAGAAAACACCTACAGATACTAACATCTGGGGATCTCCAGTGAAAACGCCAGCTGAATGCCCTACGGTGAAAGCCAAGAGTTGAGAAGAGCTGTTACTGCCCTGCTCTGAGACAGCCAGCCAAGAAGAATCAGAGGGAAAGTCTACAACATAAAACACTAAACCAAAAATAACTCCTAGGAAATGGACAATACAGAGAAAAGATACCCAAAAAACAACTATGGCCACGAAAGTACAAAAAGTACTGCATCCACTAAATAAGAGAGAAAAAAAAAAGGGCTATAAGCCAGGTGTGGTGGCTTATGCCTGTAATCCTAGCACTTCGGGAAGCTGAGGCAGGAGGATCACTTAAGGCCAGGAGTTCAAGACCAGCCTGGGCAACATAGTAATAAGACTCTTGCCACGACAAAAAATTTAAAAATTAGCTGGGGCGTGGTGCCTATAGTTCCAGCTACTTGGGATGTGGAGGCTGAGGCAGAAGCATCGCTCGAGCCCAGGAGTTTGAGGTTGCAGCGAGCTATGATGATGCCACTGCACTCTAGCTGGGGTGACAGAGCAAGACTGTCTCAAAAAACAAAAGCTGTGAGAGGATAAAAGAAAGGTTTTGAAAATTAATCAGAAATAAGTTTAACATAAGGATGAAAGTATAAAGTTCAGAAATCTCCCATAAAGTAAAACAAAAGGACAAAGAAAAAATGATAGGGGAAAAAAATGATCAGCTTAAGACGGGCAACAGCCAACTATAATTGAAGTTTTGCAAGAAAGAGAAAAAAACAGGAGAGAAACGGCCTACTTAATATAAGAACATTCTGAAAAACCAAAGAGGACGTGAGTTTGCAGACAGAAAGTGCTAAGTGCTCTTTGAATGAAAAAAGAATCCATATCAACATAGAATATGATTTCAAAATACCAAGGATAGAGATCCTAAAAGGCTTCAAGGGAGAAAATCAGAATGCAAGTCAGAATGGCATCAGACTTTGTAAGAACCTAGAAAGTAAAAATGCCTTCAGGAGACTTCAAATTCTAGCCAAGATAAATAGAAAATAGACCACTCTTCCTTAAAGTATCATAGAATGCCAATTAAAATGTAGAAAGAAAGATGCTGTTATAAGATCACCACTTGAATAGTAATAATTAGGGCAAGAATCATCATAGATGCTAAAAGTAGGTGAAGGTTTGATGAAGAACAGGATATTTACAGTCTCAAATTACCTTCCCACAAAATGCTTAGTAATTAAAAAGGGGGAAATAGTAAATTTGCAGTGGAAAAATGTGGCAGACTGATGTCTTAACCAAGGGATCAATGTTATCATGTGCCCTGATACGGTATGCTGAGGACACATCATCATTTCTGGCACTCCTATCAAAACTACATAACCTCTACATAATGGCAAGAAAACATTGCACAAACCCAAGTTATGGAATAATCTACAGAATAACTGTCCTGTACTGAACATCAAAGTCATTGAAAACATAGGAATCTAAGGAATTATTCCAGATTAAAGGAGGCTAAAGAGATATAACTAAGTATGATCTTGGATCAGAGGAAGTGATTTTTTTGCTATAAAGGTCATTGGGACAATTGGTAAAATGTGAATCACCTTTTTATGTTAGATAGTATTATACCAATGTTAATTTCCTGATAATTGTGAATATATTAAGAAAACTTCCTTGTTCTACGGAAATAACAATGCTGAAGCATTTGGGGTTGAGGGAGTACAATGCCTGCAACTCCCTCTCAGTTCAGGAGAAAAATTAGAATGCTAAAGCAAACGTGATAAAAGTTTTAAGAAGCAGTGTTGTCAAATGCATGATTTGGAAATATGGCAATGAACATGGTAAGGAACAGCTTAAAAACTAAAAGCAGTGAACTCTTGAGAGGATTTTGGGAGAAGGAAGAAGATAAGAAATTATTTAACTCTTTTTAGCTGTCCTTGGCATGTTTTAGTTGCCTATAATACTTCTAAAAATATTTTCAAAAAGTATATCCATTATAAAACAAAGGTAAAACGAACCAAGCCACTGCTATTTAACTCAAAAGTGTGATACAACCAAAGGTGGGTGAGGACAGTCTTACTGGGGAGAGGACTATGGAAGCTTCCCTGGATCCTCCTCCTTGCCTCTTTGATTTCAATGCCGCCAGAAGACATCCAAGTCTCTCGGCCCCTCTAGCTGCTTTCACCTGAGACATGAAAGTCTGAGTTAACTGACTCTGGTTTTCTTTTCCTGAGGTCTAAGTGACACGGACTAAAGCATCTTTTTTCGTCCAGCTTCTTTCAAGATGATGATTCTCAGAGTCCTGGCTCAGCCAAGGATTAGCTGCACAGCCTTTTGTAAATCACTGCTGTTCCTGTGGCTGGTGTTCCATCTATAACATGGGGTAAATCTTCCCATCTGTTCCACCCCTACTAAGTTTTTCAAAGAACAAATAACCTCAAAATGATGTGTGGTGCTAGATGGCCCTGTGCTCCGGTAGCAGATAATCCTCTAAGGCTCAACTACTACTCTAAGGATTGAGCTTTTGAAGAATCTGGTTTTCTCTATTGAGTCGGAGGCATCCCCACACCCGCCAATCATCACCAAAGCTGCAGCAAGCCTGTGAGTTTCCTCAGGAGTCCAATCTAAGAGAAGAGGACACTAAACCTTGAATGTCTGGCACACTCTGAGCTGACAATGGAACTACCAGGGTTATAGGAATCTCAGAAAAGCCCAGTCCTGCTCACCTCCCACCACACCCAGGGCCGACTCCAGCCCACTCTGGCCTCCCTGCATTCTCTATAGAGTGCACAGGAGAAGGATCCACAAGACTTAGCTGAACTCCAAATACAAACTTTATTTCTATTACAAGGAAGTTTAATAATAATTATAATAGTAAAATAAAAAGAGGGGTAAGGAGCTCTGACACGTGGTTTTCAGAGCAAGCATGGGGCTGAAGCAGAGCCCAGCAAGGAGCCCTCAGCTCTCCCGAGTAGCCAGTAGAGGGGCAGCAAGGACAAAGGAACCATGCTCCCCACCAGGAACAGGAGGCAGTGATGCCAAATGCCTAGGAAGCAGCTTAAAACATAGCCCTCCACTCCACTCCACTCCAGCTCAACTCATTTCCAAAGCCTCCTTCCTAACACAGCTGGCCTGGGCACTCTCCCAGAGCTCCTCCACACACGGCCGAGGCGCAGTCTAGAGTAGGCAGGGGCAATACCCTGGAGAAGTTACCCAAAAGCCCCCAAATTTAGGCACCATAGGGCAGAGAATCCACTTTAGGGGTACCAGATTTCCAGGATCCTCTCCCTCCTTCCACCAGGACCACATAGCACCAAGACGCAGTGGTGACGGTAGGTCAAAAGATGGAGCCCTGGTGGCCAAGAGGCAGTAACTTATATCTCACTGCTGCTAAAAGGCAGCAGCTAAGGCTGAAACATTTCTGAACAGCCTCCCTGCTAACCCTCCTTCAAACCCTCAAACTTCCACAGCACAATCTGAAAAGACACAAAATGGCCATAACTTAGAAAAAGTTAAAATCCAGAAAAAGCTCCCCTGCCCAAAGAGACAGAGAGATGGGGCCTGCACTGGGGCAAGCGCTGCTGTGCACAGAAGGTAGAAACCACCGTGAAGGGTCTCTGGAGACACCATTATTCTTCTTCCTCCTCTGCATCCCCAGCTCCCTGTTGTTTGGGGGGCTTTGCCTGTTGAACAACAGAACACAAAGGATGAAGTAGCAAATGAAAGCCTAATACTTCTCCCCTGGAGCCCTAAAAATGTCCAACTTCTACAGAAACCTCCTCATCAAAAGCCAAAGGAACAGGCCGGGTGCGGTGGCTCGCGCCTCTAATCCTAGCACTCTGGGAGGCTGAGGCGGGATGATCTCTCAAGGTCAGGAGTTCGAGACCAGCCTGAGCAAGAGCGAGACCCCGTCTCTACTAAAAATACAAAGAAATGAATGGGCCAACTAAAAATATATAGAAAAAATTAGCCGGGCATGGTGGCACATGCCTATAGTCCCAGCTGCTCGGGAGGCTGAGGCAGGAGGATTGCTTGAGCTCAGGAGTTTGAGGTTGCTGTGAGCTAGGCTGACGCCACGGCACTCTAGCCCGGGCAACAGAGTGAGACTCTGTCTCAAAAAAAAAAAAAAAAAGCCAAAGAAACAGTCATTCATCCCTAACCAGCCTGGCCCTAGCAACTACTGATTTCAAGAACCATATATGCCCCACCCATGCCTGAGTCCTCCCCGAGCATTATGAGCTGGATCCCAGGTTACCTTTGCAGTTCTGCTGCGGTAGCTGCCAGCTACAGGGGTGACTCGGGTGTTCCTGCCACCTTCACTCCTACCACTGAAAGAAAAAGATTGGAAACTAGCTCCTGAGATGCCCATGAGCAAAGGTCAGGAAACTTAGAGAGAACATAAACAGCTGGTGACAGAGTAAAAACAGCCCTCTGCTAGCAGACAAAACAAACAAGAAAAACCCCCATGGGCAGCAAAAGAACATTTTGGAATCAGGTGAAAATACAGGAAAGAGTCATACTCCGCCTATTCCCAAGGATCTCAGTATTATGCCAGGCCTGGCCAGGGTGACCAGACCTTTTGCCAGTGTTCTCTTTACCTAACACCAAGCTCCATTCCCAGGCTACTGGTGCTTACCCAGCTCCGTATCTCCCTGCAGACCCACTGGGGAAAGAGGGCACAAGGTTTTCTGAGTAGAGATTTTGAACAGGGTGAATCACTGGAACATGGCCAGTGGCCACAGCACCATTCTGACTGTTTCCATTCCGCCCATGGATGTCCTGGCTGTCTGGGTTGTTGAGCTTCAGTACACAAGGAGGACTGGGCTGGCACCCAGGTCTGGGGCCTGATGTTGATTTTGACAGTCGGTTAGAGGTAGCTGTCATATTGTTAATGGATCTGCTGGGGGGGAGAGGGTAGGTGGGCCCATTAGCTGTTTCCTGCTTGATATCATCCATGTAACCAGAAGATAGGTCTCCTGAGAAGAGAAAACAGTAACAGCTTTAGGGAAAAGCTTACTTTTGCTATAGTGCTAGATTTAGGGCAGGATCAAAAAAATTCTGGATAGACCCCTAAAGGCTGCTAGAACCCACATCTCCAGGACAGGGTTGGGGATACTTTGTCTACTCTGCACACTTTTTATCTGAGTCCTCAAATATAGCCTCCTAGCTATTCAACAACAGTGTACAAGCAAATCTTGAAAATAGTTTTTGTCTTAAGAAACAGGGTACTGCTATGTTGCCCAGGCTGGCCCCAAACCATCCTCTTACCTTGGCCTGTCGAGTAGCTGAGACTACAGGTGTGGGCCACCACATCCAGCTAAAAAATAATATCTAATTGGCTTTGTAGTGGAGAGGTTTAAAAACAGTTTACTTGCCTAGTCATAGGCTCTTAAGTAATAATGTATGAGTACCCTAAGCATATTTTAACTAAAAGGAAAGGCCCAGGGCAGTTATAGTAAGGTCTGCAAATTATCTACAAATAATCCACTAAGTGCACAGACAGGAGACCCACAGCTTTTTCTAAGCACTGATTATTAAGTGTATCTCCTGGATATCCCCCAAAGCCACTGGGATACAACCCACACTTGAGGGTAGCTCAGTCTAACAAGGGACCACAACTAGCCGCAGGAGTATTCAGTCAGACCGTAGTGTGCTTGGTAACTCGAGATTCAGGGAACGCCCATGTTAGAGCAGCAGATGAGATGTGGTAAGCAGGCTCGAGCCAGCAGTCGAGCTGTGGCCTTGGCTCAGCTCTGGCTAATACCCTGGTGTTTGACACGCCTCCTGGGCAGCTCTGGCGAGGTCTCTTGAGGCTGGGAATCCTGTCTAGGAATCCCCTCTGTCCCGTGGTTGGTTGCTGTGGCTGGGCGTTGGTCACACTGGTCCTAAACAAGAAAAATCAGAGTAAGTACTTCTGAACTGAGTCATTCCTGAAAAGGGGAGCAGTGGGAGGAAAAGGAGGAAGGGCAGGTTGGGTGAGCACACCTTGTCGGGAGGGCCACTTTGACAACACTGAGAGGAAAGTCCCAGGAACTAAGAGGAAGCACACATCTGGAATGGTCAGTCATTATCCCACTAGCACCTGGGGCAGTGACAGAAGCACTTTCTGATTTGTGCAGGGATCAAAGAAAGGCTGGTCTTGGGAGCCCAGAAAAGCATTTCTATCCTTCAACAGAGTATTTGTGTGGTTGCTTATTTCCATCTCCCCTAGATGACAACAAGCAGTTACTTATATACTGCTTGATCCAAAAGCAGAAGTCTTGGCCAGGCACGGTGGCTCACACCTGTAATCCTAGCACTCTGGGAGGCCAAAGTGGGCAGATCGCTCAAGGTCAGGAGTTCAAAACCAGCCTGAACAAGAGTGAGACCCCATCTCTACTAAAAATACAAAGAAATTAATTAGCCAACTAAAACTATATAGAAAAAATTAGCCCAGCATGGTGGCACATGCCTGTAGTCCCAGCTACTCAGGAGGCTGAGGCAGAAGGATTGCTTGAGCCCAGGAGTTTGAGGTTGCTGTAAGCTAGGTTGATGCCATGGCACTCTAGCCCGGGCAACAAAGTGAGACACTATCTCAAAAAAAAAAAGGCAGAAGTCTTTATTCCAGAAATGAAATGTATGGTGTTCTAACAACAGCTGTATGGCATCAACTATAAAAATGATCCCTATAACAAATAAGATTGGGGAGAAAAAATATTTTCTGCTAAAAGGTGGGACTCCTATACTGTAAAAGCTGAAAAAGGATTTCAGATTGTCTAGTCCAACTCCCTCATTTACAGATGTCCCCAGTGAAGCAGAGAGGACCTATCCATGGTCAACCATAGGGCAAAGCCAGAACTAGGCCCTTAGGTCTCCAGGAATGCAAGTCTCAATTGCCACCACAATGGCAGCAACACAAAGAGCAGAATGCATCAGTGATCTGAAGGAAACTCTCATCTAAACCCTTCTCGGCAAGGCTTCCAGGCTTGCTCAAACAGAGTCCTAGCTCTTTGGTCCTCAGCTAGTGACATGACAGTGTCAGCTGCCAGAAGGTAGAGAAAGTCTGCAGGTATTATATACTCCAGATAGTCAGCTCACAAAAACAAAGCATGACCAGAAGCCAAGTATTTGGATCCCTGGTTAGGCTGGAATGCAACTTAAAGGCTAAAGAAGTGAGAGAGAGATGAGAAAAAATAAAAAGAAAAGAAAGAACAAAAGGGGGGAAGAAGGGGGGGAAAAATGCTAAAGAAGTATTCTTGGCCGGGCGTGGTGGCTCACGCCTGTAATCCTAGCACTCTGGGAGGCCGAGGCAGGCGGATCGCTCAAGGTCAGGAGTTCGAGACCAGCCTGAGCAGGAGCGAGACCTCGTCTCTACTATAAATAGAAAGAAATTAATTGGCCAACTAAAAATATATAGAAAAAATTAGCCGGGCATGGTGGCGCATGCCTGTAGTCCCAGCTACTTGGGAGGCTGAGGCAGAAGGATTGCTTGAGCCCACGAGTTTGAGGTTGCTATGAGCTAGGCTGACGCCATGGCACTCTAGCCCAGGCAGCGGAGTGAGACTCTGTCTCAAAACAAAAAAAGTAAGTAACAAAAAAAAAAAAGAAGTATTCTTGGCTCTGGAAGCCTTACGTTCACTCACAGAGAATCAGCATGGAGCCAGGTGGATGGGTCCTCCATAGACTCTTACCTGATGATGGAACAGAACCTCCTCTTCAAGCTGTACCCCACAGAATTCACACGGGATGATGACCACATCCTCCACAGAGGGTGAATTGCTCATGCCCATCAAGGAGTCTAACTGGTTACTTGTAGCATGTTGCAGAAAGTTCTGGAAGATAACATCAGGTTCCTCCACCCCTCTGGGGGAAGAGTTGCCAGTATTGAACGAAGGTAAGGCACATGAAGGGTTACAGCTTGTCTGTAATTCAAAAAAAATAGGTTAAAAAAAAGTCATAGGTTAATGGAAAAAAACTACATTTCTAAAACATTTTCTAGAAGTCACAAAATTTTAATAATGCTTACTCTATCAGGGAGAGGAGCTAAAAAGGGTCAGGGGAATCCACATAGAACATTTACTTTACTTTTAAATATTTCTGTGCTATTTTAATCTTTCAGTGTGTTCATGTGATTTTTTTTTTACATCAATTTGAAAAGATTCGAGATGCTTCCCATAGCCATACAGTAAAAGAGCTCAAATATTCTTTCTTCTTCTTTTTTTTTTATTGAAAGTTTTTTTTTTTTTTTATTGCTTTCTTATTCTTGTTAATGGATTTTATTATGGTACTCCCAAACCAAAAACTAGATGTCTTCAAATATTTTATTATTCCATCTATGGAGGGAAGGTATATTCCACCACCCAAAGCACTGGATCTACTTAGTAGTTGTGGAAATACCAGATTAATGCCAAATCAAATCAGACAGAAAGTGTGGAGGGAAAAAGTGGTTCCTGCCACCAGGTAATCCTCAAACATATAAGGCTATTCTCTAACCATTCCTACCTAAATGTCTCAAAAACTTTCAAACATTCAAAAAATACCTGACACCTTTCATAACCAAGTATTGAGAGATTCAGAAACTAGGAAAACCCAGAACCTGCCTTCAAGGAACTTAACCCAGTGGCACAGACCAACAAAGGATCAGGAGACCATATGACAGGGTGACAAGCTGTAAGAGAAGTGGGCACAGACTTCTGGAGAACACACAGGTGGGATTCCTGACTTTGTCTTAGGAGTATCCCTCAGGATGGTCTCCAGGATGTCTGAACCAAGGCTATAAAAGGGGTCTATATTGTTGGGCGTTATTAAGAAGGCAGGGGCAGGTCATGCACTTTCCAGGCAGAGAAAGTAATGCGCAGAAAGACCCTTGACCCTTCTAGGGAACTGCAAAGACATTAATACAGCTCCAATAAATCAAAATGTGGCACAAGATGAGACGAGATCACAAGGCAGTCAGCAGAGACGTTCACTAGTCACCACTGTATGGAGGGTCTGCGGGCACGAGAGCGCTAGGTCTGCTGAAATGAGCATTACTTTTTCTAAGAAGGTACAAGGATCAGTTTTCATAGCCATGTGTGAGTCACACCATGGTAAAAAACACAGTTGCTACTCCTCCCACAAGCACTGTATTAAAATGGTTTGTTCAAGACCTCATGTGGCCTGTAACATCAACTATGGCCTGCACACATTCCTACTTAGAGTCCTCAAGTAATTCACAACACACCTGATGGTCAATCAGCAGTTCCTCTGGGTAGAGCTCCTCACAAAATTCACAAGGCAACATGGTCTCGTCAGCTGCACCTAGGTATCAGGCCACACAGTCAGACTCAAAATGAACAAAATCAAACTTGATTTCAACCTTTTATGCTCCCGTGGGTTTTTATATATAAAAGTTTTACTTGGTTTGACATCTCTTAGACCTAGAAATTTGTGGGACTGCAAATTCTCAGAGGGAAACCATCCAAGAAACAAACCCTAGGCAAAAACTTTCATTATGGAACAAGAAATTTACTTGATACCAATTTCCTGAGCAGCAGTAAAGTAGCAGTTTACTCCCTACTCTAAGGAACAGATTTAAATAAGTAATAACCCAAGGCACTAACCTAAGTGTTTTCCATGCATTATTTCAATCCTCAGGAAAAAGTTATGAAGTAGATCCCACATTATCCTCATTTTACAGATGAAGAAATTAAGGCTCATCTATTACTGGCAAACAATATCCTGAATATTTCTCCCCATGAAAAATACCCAAAAATGCTACCTAAAATTAACTTACGTGAATAAATAGATTTTAAACCCAAGATTCCCAAACACAACACCCTCAGTAAGACTGATGAACAAATAAGAGAGTGAACAATGGGAAGAGATAGGGACCCTATCTAGGTTTCAGCTCTGGGTAGAAGAGAGAAAAGCTCTTAAGCAACAGTCAATAGAGCTCAGCCATTACATAGGGTTAAGGTCAGAAGCCATGTTTATGTTTTTACATTCGTATTTCCAAACAAATCCACATTTATGATTTTTAAAAGTCTAAGCCAAAAATTGAAAAATACCTCTATTGGTAGTATCCTTAGGTGCCCACCAGAAGAAGTATATATAAATCCTCTAAGAGGAACATGCCAGAAAACTTAATGTTAATATACATGCCCAAGCGCATGGGTGCGCGCGCCCGCACACACACACACACGGCTGCAACACTCCATGAATGGGAGTAGGCAGAAACAACAAATAAGAAAAAAAATACTTCGGATATTGGTATTTTCAGACACAAAAGAAATATAGATACATTTAACGTGTTAAAGAGGAAATTGTAATATGACTAAGGAACAAAAGACTATTTAAAATATGAGGCATAATGAGGAAAGGAATTAAACAGAACTCAAATAAAATAGTAAGTATAATCACTGAGGTAAAAACCTCAATGAACATGTTAAGCAACAGATGAGAAATAAAGAGAAAATTTGGGTGGCCTGGGCATGGTGGCTCACACCTGTAATCCTAGCACTCTGGGAGGCCAAGGCAAAAGGATTGCTTGAGCCAAGGAGTTCACAAGTCGAGCCTGGGCAACATAGCAAGACCCTGTCTCTAAAAAATAATAAATTAAAAAAAACAGAAAAAATGTAAAATGTCAATAGCTATCCAAACTGATATTAACACTATCAATCTACCTCCTTTAATCAGGCTACGTAAGAACCAAACTTTGTTTGATGTTTGGGTCCAGGACTAATTTCTACTCTGTCTAAATCAATAAAATGTTAAGACGTAAGCTAGCATTCTTGGAATCAGTATTCTTACAGTGGCAAGAAGAAAAATCATGGCTGACTGGCTGGGCACGGTAGCTCACATCTGTAATCCTACCACTCTAGGATGCCAAGGTGGGAGGATCACTTGAGGTTGGGAGTTCAAGAACAGCCTAAGCAAGAAGAGACCCCCATCTCTACTAAAAATTAAAAAATTAGCCGGGTGTGGTGGCACATCCCCATATTCCCAGCTACTCAGGAGCCTGAGGCAGGAGAATCACTTGAGCACACGGGTTTGAGATTGCTGTGATCTAGGCTGACGCCACAGCACTGTAGCCTGGGCGACAGAGAGAGATTGTCTCAAAAAAAAAAAAAAAAATTCATGGCTGAGAAAGCTGTTTAACTTTCAGGTCCTTAAAATTTCTTAGAAGTTGAGTGTTTTAAATATGACACACAATCAATTACCTCTCTGAGATTAATTTGCTATACACAACAGACCCCAGGGATGCTTCACTACTCACAATCCAGCTTTTCTTTTTAAAAACTTAGTCTTAACCCAGTAAGTCCAAAAATACTAAAACAAGAATTGTTTTAAATGATTGAAGGGAGGTTAAAGTTCTTTACAGAACTACTAATAAATGTAGAACAAAGGCTAGAAACTGAAAAATCATCATTTTACAATTACCATAGTAATACTTGATTCAAGCAAGAAATACTAATGAATATTGAAACTGCTAAAGACTGTGTGAATATCCCATTCCCTAGCAATCTTAAAATAACACCCTCAGCCCACTATTCTAAAGGGGAAAAGCTACATATTCAATGGAGATACCTGATAGACCCTACCTTTATGAATGAGACAAACTCACAGCTTGAGGACACAGCATCACCAATGTAGCATTCCTGACAAAACTGTATCCTCAATCTAAATACAGGAAATCAGACAAATCTAAATCGAGGAAGAAATATTCTATAAAACAACTGGCCTGGACTCTTTAAAAATTCCAATGTTGGCCGGGCGCAGTGGCTCACACCTATAAACCTAGCACTCTGGGAGGCCGAAGCAGGAGGATTGCTTGAGCTCAAGAGTTCGAGAGCAGCCTGAGCAAGAGTGAGACGCCGTCTCTACTAAAAATAGAAAGAAATTAGCTGGACAACTAAAAATATATAGAAAAAATTAGCTGGGCATGGTGGCGCGTGCCTATAGTCCTAGCTACCCGAGAGGCTGAGGCAGGAGGATCATCTGAGCCCAGGAGTTTGAGGTTGCTGTGAGCTAGGCTGATGCCACAGCACTCTAGCCCAGGCAAGAGAGTGAGACACTGTCTCCAAAAAAAAAAACACGAATGTCCTTCATTTTAAGTCCCTTGCATGAAAGACAGGAAAAAAAACAATGCAAATGTCCTAAAAGACCAAAAAAACCAAAATAATGGGGAACTACAGGTAGTAAATAATCCCATACTTCGAAAATAAAACAAAAAAGCTCTAAAGGACATTATGGACAAAAGTAGGGAACTTACATTAAATATCCTGAGAATGATACCTATATTGTGTGTGTACACAGCAGAATGCTCTTGTTCTTAAGAGACACACGCTGAAGTATTTAGAAATAAAATATTATGTCTTTAAACTTATTCTCAAATTGTTTGGGGGAAAAATGTAATAAAGCTGAATGTGGAGAAATACTAAAATTGGTTAATATAGACAAGGGGTATGTGGGCATTTGCTATACTATGACAATTTTTAAAAACAAGCAGCTAAGAAAAGTAACAAATGAAAAAGAATAAAGCAAATTCTATCGCATTAAAATCTTTCAATTTTATATGAACTATATGCTATATGACTTACAAAAACTGTAGAGACAGAGCCTAGTGCAGAATAAGCAAGCCTACCCTTTATGTCACTCAGAGAACTGGGACCGCCATGAGACCGGTCTGCCTCATATACAGCCCTCCAGAAGTCCTGCTGTGCCATGCTGGAGGCCTGGCCTTCATTTTGTAGACTTAGGGCCAACATGAAGTCCAAGTTTGCACCATCTTCACCACCCTCCTTGGGGGGCTGTCGGCTTCTATTTCTTTCCTGCCTTTCTTGTTCTTCAACTGGAAAAAAAAAAAAAACACCTGCACTTAAGATACATTAGAGATGTTGCCACCCTCAAGTCCACGCCTAGCAAATAGTCGAGGTTTACAGGCATCTGGGCAGGAAGAAAAGTTGCCCAGCTCTGCCAGTACTCTTGGCCCTCTGGTTCTCATAGGTCCTGAACATTAAGTCTACAATGAGAAAAGGCTCATTATTCTATTTGTATTATTAATAAGCAACACTACTGAGCTCTAACTATGAGACAAGCACTGACTGTGTTTAACATTTTTTTTTTGAGACAGAGTCTCACTCTGTTGCCTGGGGCTAGAGTGCCATGGCGTCAGCCTAGCTCACAGGAACCTCAAACTCTTGGGCTCAAGCAATCCTTCTACCTCAGCCTCCCAAGTAGTTGGGACTACAGGCATGCACCACCATGCCCAGCTAATTTTTTTCTATATATTTTCAGTTGTCCAATTAATTTCTTTCTATTTTTAGTAGAAAAGGGGTCTCACTCTTACTCAGGCTGGTTTTAAACTCCTGACCTTGAGCAATTCACCCACCTCAGCCTCCCAGAGTGCTAGAGATTACAGGTGAGAGCCACCACGCCCAGCCTATGCTTAACATTTTACATTTATTTTCTGCATTGCAGCAGAATGATTTAAAGCATGAGGTCAGAGTATCTGAATTCAAATCTCAGCTCTACCATTTACCTACCTTCATATAACTTGTGAGAATTAAATGAGTTAGTAACATGTACATCACTTTACAAATGCCTGTGGCACACAAGGTACAGGTAAGCATATCAAATCCAAAATTTGAAATACTCCAAAATCCACTTTTTGAGCACCAACATGACACTCAGAGGAAAAGTTCATTGGAGCATTTCAGACTTTCAGATTTGAGATGCTCAACTCATCTGGCAAGTACAATGCAAATATTCCAAAATCCAATAAAATCTGAAATCTGAAACACTTACCAAGCATTTCAGACAATGGATATTCAACCTATACAAGTGTTAGCTATTTACAGCACTGTCATTGTCGTCATTGTCAACTCTAACTGAAAACTGTACCTTCAGGGATCATTTCTACAGTTTGTTACTACAGAAGTTTCTCTAAACATGTAGAGCACTACTGAGGGGAATTTAAAAACCCTAACCGGAATCCAATAGTAAAGAGGTCCTGTTATTCCCATTTTATAGGCAAATCAGCTATTCTTTCCAATGTTACCCAGCTACAGTCAGGTTTCTATATCAAGATCTAGCCCTAAAGCCCTGTTCCCATCTGCCCTGGGATTTTTATACCATTCCAGTTTTCTAATCCCAAGCACAACTCACATAGATTATTCTGAATTGGAAACTGAGCTGCCATGTTCCTTTGGTTGGTAGTCCTATCGTGGAAAAGGTCTGATTCAAAGGCTCTCAGGGGCCTTCGGGGTAGCCTCATGGGTGGGTCCAGAGTCTCAATTTGTCTGAGGAGTTGGGATGCAATCCATATTCCATCTTGACCCCAAGACTCATCATATGCATTAGGAGGTATGGCAACCTCATTTCTCTTTTCCTCTCCCTCTCGCCCACAAACTTTAGGGTGAGTCTTCAGATCTTTAACAAGGACGTTGCGCCCACAGGTGCCACAAAGCTCTGTCCGGGCACCACAGTAATCTTCATGCTCCTTCAGCTTGAGAATGGAAAGTTCCAAATCACAGTGCTGGCAGAGAGCAAGCCGCAGAGGGCACTCAGTCTCCTGCAACACAGAGTAATAAGGCAGTTAGTATGCACATCTAGGAGAGACTGTGTTTTAGTACCAGGCAAGGAAAGCAAAAAGTATCTACTTCGGGCCGGGGGGTGTGGTGGCTCACACCTGTGATCCTAGCGCTCTGGGAGGCCGAAGTGGGAGGACAGCTCAAGGTCAGGAGTTTGAAACCAGCCTTAGCAAGAGAGAGACCCCATCTCAAACTCTCCCAGGAGTTTGAGGTTGCTGTGAGCTAGACTGATGCCACAGCACTCTAGCCTGGGCAACAGAGTGAAACTCTGTCTTTTAAAAAAAAAAAAAAAAAAAAAAGGTCAACCGGGCCAGGAGCAGTGGCTCATGCCTGATAATCCCAGCACTTCGGGTGGCCAAGGCAGGAGGATCACTTCAGGCTCGGAGTTTAGGCTGCAGTGAGCTATGATCACACCACTGCAATCCAGCCTGAGTCAAAGAGCAAGACCCTGTCTCAAAAAAAATGAAAAAATTAAAACTTAAAAGGTTATCCCACACTGGCAACCATGAACTTGGCTTCATATCAGCAAGCCTGCCAATAGCCAAACTCCAAATGATAGACTTGGTTCCAAAGGGAAAGACTCTGAGGCCTGAGCATGTAAGTATAAAAAAGCCAGGCAGCCAAATCTGGCAGCAGATGAATAGTCAAAGCCTCAAATAGGCTTTAAGAGGCAGTATGCATGTGAGCTGGTAGAGAACAAAGACTCAGCCAGACTTGCTTTCTGCTCTGCAATCTCAGTAGGACCAGCCCCATAGTAACTTACTCCCTTCTTAGTGCAAGAAGACTAACCTCATGCTTCTTTAACTGCCTCTTCTCCAGCTTCTTGTTACATTTGCATGTCACCTAAGGTAAGAAATGAGAATCAGTAAATTGGCTTTGTGACAACACACACACTTGCTATTGCACAATATCAAGTATAATACACTTATGAACAACAGCAAGTATAACACATTTATGAACATTTGGGTACTTGACGGTTCACCTGACAATGTTCCGTAGCCATGTGAGTCTCCATGTCAGATTTGGGAAATGGTTCCTTGCAGATAGGACACATACCAATGTTCCTTTGACAGTGGATCTCATGGATGGTAAAGTTAAACACAGGAATTTCTTTCTTGCTACAGAAATAGAACAACACAAAAGGCAAGCATTACTGACTGATCTATGCCTTTTCTTACACAGTGGTTATAACATGTCCAATCTTTAGTTTCCATTATTTCTCACTAGTGACTACCTAGTCTAAAAACTCTTAAGACTGTTACCATCCCTGCTTTTTAAGAATTAAATCCTGGCCTGGCAAAGTGGCTCACGCCTATAATCCTAGCACTCTGGATGCCAAGGTGGGAGGATCACTTGAGGTCAGGAGTTTAAGAGCAGCCTGAACAACAGCGAAACCCCATTTCTACTAAAATAGAGAAATTAGCTGGGCGTAGTTGTGCCTGCCTATAATCTTAGCTACTAGGGAGACTCAGGCAGGATAATCGCTTCAGCCTAGGAGTTTGAGGTTGCAGTGAGCTATGATCACAACACTGCACTCTAGTCTGGGCAACAGAGCAAGACTATCTGGAGGGAAAAAAAAAGAATTAAATCCTGAAAGTTACATCTTCTGTACACCGTTCTGAGTTATCAGTGCAATGCACTACTCCTAAAAGCTCAGCCTTACTTTCTTGAAGTCAGAGCTGATCACAACCAACAAGAAAGATACCAAGAAAAGTGGAGCAAGGCTTTTCCAAAGCCTTCCATGCCTCAAAGTAGAGTGACACAATCCAAGACTACTTAAAAAAGACAAGGCAAACAAACAAAAAATCCATTCTACCACGTATTTTTAGTCTCGGTCTTGAGCAGTTTAATTTCATTGGATTTTTTTTTACTATCATTTGCATTTATTTTATGTTGCACATATTCCCGTGCCATAGTTTTTGTTTCTTCTGGGGTATCTATTTCTCTTATACAACCTCCTCTTCTGGTTTTGGAACAATCTGTTCCTTTTCAGTAAGGATCATCTCGTTGTGGCAGGGGAAGCTCATGTATGGGTTAATTTGACCATGGGCTCTGTTAAGTCTGCCAACACATCTTGGGTGCTTTCTTCACCTGGATGTGCTCAATGACCAAAGAATCTACATCTAAACCCTTAAGTTGAGGCCGGGCGCGGTGGCTAACACCTGTAATCCCAGCACTTTGGAAGGTCGAGGCAGGTGGATTGCTCAAGGTCAGGAGTTCAAGACCAGCCTGAGCAAGAGTGAGACCCTGCCTCTACTAAAAATAGAAAGAAATTAATTTAACAACCAAAAATATATAGAAAAAATTAGCCGGGCATAGTGGCACATGCCTGTAGTCCCAGCTACTAGGGAGGCTTGAGGCAGAAGGATCGCTTGAGCTCAGGAGTTTGAAGTTGCTGTGAGCTAGGCTGATGTCACGGCACTCTAGCCTGGGCAACAGAGTGAGACTCTGTCTCAAAAAAATAAAAAAATAAAATAAACCCTTAAGTTCAGCATTACTCTCTACATTTTTAAGCATGTGCAGCAAAAATTCAGCACTCTTTTTGGGCCACAGGACCCTGTGTCCAGCCCTACTGTTTAGCCTTGGCACCCCTACCTACCTCCTGAATAGCTAGGACTACAGGCACATGCCACCATGCCTAGCCAAATTTTTTATTTTTTTGTAAAGATGGGATCTGGCTATGTTGGTCAAGCTGGTATCAAACTCCTGACCTCAATCCTCCTGTCCCGGCCTCCCAAAGTGCTGGATTACAGATGTGAGCCACTGCACTGGACCATGACAAATCTTTAGAATCCTATTTTGACCCTGAATCTGAATACTGCAGGAACCCTCCCCCATACTAAATTATAAATAGCTTATTTCTTTTATAGTTTTAACCTTAAGATATAGTCTAAGAAACATTTCAAAGTATGATGAATGATGTGCCTCCATCAATAGTCATTCTCCCAGTCTGAAAGACCAAGACACCAAAGAAGTACAAATTTCACCTGTAATCCCGGCACTCTGCAAGGCCGAGGCGGATGGATTGCTCAAGGTCAGGAGTCCAAAAATCAGCCTGAGCAAGAGCAAAACCCTGTCTCTACTAAAAAAAATTAGACAGAAATTAGCCGGACAACTAAAAATATATAGAAAAAATTAGCTAGGCATTGTGGCGTGCATGCCTGCAGTCCCAGCTACTTGGGAGGCTGAGGCAGGAGGACAGCTTGAGCCCAGGAGTTGGAGGTTGCTGTGAGCTAGGCTGACACCATGGCACTCTAGCCCAGGCAACAGAGCAAGACTCTGTCTCCAAAAAAAAAAAAAAAAAAAATTATGATCACATCATAACATGAAGAAGCAAAAACCAAAAGTAGCTGTCAGATAAGACCACAGAGTATTTACTAATCCACATTTTCACCTCTTGAGAAATCTCAAAAGAAAAAAGATGAAAGATATTTTCAACAATCATATAAAACAGTTGCCTCTTGGATTTTTTTCTTTTTAAATTTAACTGCCAAGGTATTCCCACCAAACATTCCAACCAAAATATCAGCATACTTCCTACCTACAGATAAAATGAATATGTTTTAAGTGACATAAATGAGAACAAAATTACATACCTAGATAAAACTGATAAAAGCCCTAAGGACAGGCTAGCAAGCTAGAGGTGAAATTTCATTTAGATAAAAATGCCTGAAAGGAAAGCCAAACTTCCAGAAAAATTCCCAATTGCCTTCCAAACACGAAACACAAACAGCCAGATACAAATTCTTTAATATACACAAAAATAAAAAGTTGAAGCCTCTAACATTGACACTGCCATTCTCTCAAACCACACCTTCCCTCCAATCAGACAAAACATCTTGGATCATTTACTGGCGGTTGCCTGGTTGGATCTAATCACAGCAGCTCAAATGTTGGAGAGTATTTTAACTTTTCTTAGGGAACAATCAGAATATGGCTCTAAAGACTAAATTTTAAACCTGAAATTTAAACAGAGTTATTGGCCGGACATGGTGGCTTATGCCTGTGATCCCAGTACTCTGGGAGGCTGAGGCAGGAGGATTGCTTGAGCCCAAATGTTTGAGGTTGTTCTGAGCTAGCCTGATGCCACAGCACTCTAGCCCGGGCAACAGACCAGGATTCTGTCTCAAAAAATAAATAAAAATAAGCAGTGTTATTTATATGGGAAGTCTATACAGCCTGACTCAGCCTTCTATGCTAATCCGTTTTTTTCTTTAAATAATTGCTTTGGCACTGAATAACCTTGTTTTCATTAGCTTTCCATTAACTTACCCTTTTTTTTTTAACTCCCTTTGCATAGCTATTTATATACTGTCCTATTTGAGATTCCTTCAAATTGGAGTGGACTGATAAAATAGAGATGTCTGTTTTCTTAGAAAATCACAATATTTTCTTGTGATTGTTTCATTGATTACTTTGTATCAGTAACTACATATAAAACCCAAACTAAGCTACAATAGTTTATGAAATGGCAGAAAGTAATAGTTGTATAGTAAAAAGAAATATCCTGTAAGGGCAGCAAAAAATAAATAATTAAATATCCTATAAAGCAAGGCACCTGTCAATGAGATGAAATCTTAATTTCACGGAAGAATACTGTAACCAGCAGTTTCTCTAATTATACCCTAACTCTACCAAAAGTAGGCTGAGCAGAAAGAAAAAGGAAACCAAAAAAAGAAAAGTTCTCTGGCTTGAACCTTTCACCAATGTGTCAGACTACTTTCCTTGTTCAACACCTCTCCTTCTACCACAATTTGGTAAGTTAAACATAACACAGACAGGCCGGGCGAGGTGGCTCACGCCTGTAATCCTAACACTCTAGGAGGCTGAGGTGGGCAGATCACTCAAGGTCAGGAGTTCGAGACCAGCCTGAGCAAGAGCGAGACCCCCATCTCTCTCTACTAATAATAGAAAGAAATTAGCTGGACAACTAAAAATATATAGAAAAAATTAGCTGGGCGGTGCATGCCTGTAGTCCCAGCTACTAGGGAGGCTGAGAAAGAAGGACTGCTTGAGCCCAGGAGTTTGAGCTTGCTGTGAGCTTGGCTGATGCCACAGCACTATAGCTTGGGCAACAGAGTGAGACTTTGTCTCAAAAAAAAAAAAATAATAATAACACAGACAGTTGTGTTTTGCTTTTATCTTTAGCTTACAGTAAGAGCACTTGTATAGCACCAAAACATCAAGGTTAAGTTCTTGAGAAATCCCCACCAGGAATCAGCTGATTATTAGCTGTACGCCTAGGTTTCATTTCTGCAGGAAAGAACTTGTCTTTCCTGTAACTCACGTGGGTTATAAACATCTAAATAGAAACCTTAACATTCAAGACTGTACCAGTCTTCACTAACAGTTTTAGAATCATGAAATGATAGTGATTAAGGAGACTGTCTTAAGAGTTCAACCAGATGTTTTTTCTGTTTGTTTTGTATTTTTTTTTTGAGACAGTCTCACTCTGTTGCCCGGGCTACAGTGCCATGGCATCAGCCTAGCTCACAGCAACCTCAAACTCCTGGGCTCAAGCGATCCTCCTGCCTCAACCTCCCGAGTAGCTGGGGCTGCAGACATGCGCCACCATGCCTGGCTAATTTTTTTGATATATATTTTTAGTTGTCCAGCTAATTTCTTTCTATTTTTTTTAGTAGAGACAGGATCTCGCTCTTGCTCAGGCTGGTCTCAAACTCCTGAGCTCAAATGATCCGCCCGCCTCAGTCTCCCAGAGTGCTAGGACTACAGGTGTGAGCCACCATGCCCGGCCTATAACATAGTTTTTTAAGTGATGGCTGGGGAGACTGGGTCCTCAGAGGGAGTACAGATAAGAAATTAAAAAGCATAAGGAAATGTCATTATATATTATAAAAGAAAGAAACAAAATGTTACACTGATGTGATGGGGCATTTTTTTCTCTTTTTTCACCCAATTTTCTAAGTTATGTTTAATGAGTACACATTTAAATAATGATAATTAAATATCAAAGCCTTCCTCTGATTTTTATAGCAATTTAATGAAAATTATCCATATACTTATAGAGT
>CAUYRT010016630.1:0-12819 GCA_963574885.1 Lepilemur ruficaudatus | reverse complement strand
TCTCTACTGAAAAATAGAAAGAAATTAATTGGCCAACTAAAAATATATAGAAAAAATTAGCCGGGCATGGTGGCGCATGCCTGTAGTCCCAGCTACTCGAGAGGCTGAGACAGGAGGATCACTTGAGCCCAGGAGTTTGAGGTTGCTGTGAGCTAGGCTGATGCCACAGCACTCTAGCCCAGACAACAGAGTGAGACTCTGTCTCAAAAAAAAAAAATAAGAATGGAATAAGACCTACAGGGCTCCCTTGTTACTGTTCCTTCTATCAGCGACAGAGCTGCCACTTCAGATAGTCACTATGAGCTGGGAAGGTCAGGATGGGGTGGCAGAGTACTTGGGAAGTGACATGACCTCTTTGGTTCAGATTCCCCATCTATAAAACGGGACTAAAATACTCCGTTTTAGGGGTAAGAGACTAAAACATCTGACATCTCTAATCAGCCGTAGATTATCTCTGGTATCAGGGAGATTATAAAACACCTTCATATACCATATTCTTCTGTTATCAAAAACTTCAATGAATGCTGTAAGATTTCTTCATGTCACTTGACTTTACATGACTTCTTAAACAAAAGGAGGCTGTTCCTGTGTCGCCCCCAGCAGTGTGTTTAAACACTCCAGTGACCAGGAACACAGCCTTACCTAAAGGAGATCCTTTGGGGGTACAGGTCTAATTGGACTGAAATCTGACTCCTGGTGACTTTTACCTAGGGTCTTAAGTATCTTCAAACACTCTCCTCCATCAGCAAAGGGCTTACTCTTCTGAGGGCCTATTTGAAGGAACGTGTTGGTTTTCCCACCAGACTATGAATACCCTGGAGGGAGAATAGTTTTTCCTGCTTGTCATGGACCCACCCAGCAATTATCCAAGCAATGCTAAAAATCTGGGTTTTTGTGTGAAATCTCTTCTATATTAAGTTTAGGAGACTTGATTTTAAAACATTTTCAAAAAACTATTAGTAGTACTATCACATGAGGCATTAGGAAAAAAATTAAAAAGTTAAATAAATTTTTTAAAAAAACTATTATTGGACTGCCAGTTCTCAATCTCTGCTTCAGAATAACCTGTCAGGGCCAGGTACTGTGGTTTTCGCCTATAATCCTAGTACTCTGGAAGACCGAGGCAGGAGGATAGCTGGAGCTCAGGGGTTCGACACCAGCCTGAGCGACAGTGAGACCCCATCTCTACCAAAGAAGGAAAAAAAGAAAAAAGCAGGCCGGGCGCAGTGGCTCACGCCTGTAATCCTAGCACTCTGGGAGGCCGAGGTGGGTGGATCGCTCAAGGTCAGGAGTTTGACAAAACCAGCCTGAGCAAGAGCAAGACCCTGTCTTTACCAAAAAATAGAAAGAAATTAATTGGCCAACTAAAAATATATAGAAAAAATTAGCCGGGCATGGTGGCACACGTCTGTAGTCCCAGCTACAAGGGAGGCTGAGGCAGGAGGATCGATCACTCATAGTCCAGGAGTTGGAGCTTACAGGGAGCTACAATCACATCACTGTACTCTTTCCCGGGGCAACTGAGTGAAACTCTATCTAAAAAAAAAAAAGGCAACTGAAAAAAAATTAAAGAATAACCTTTCAGAAGAAATGTATCACTTTTATGGCTGTCCACTGATTCAAGAAAAATTTTTAGCACTGCTTGGAAAATTGCAAGAGCTGGGTGGGTCCATGTTCCCATATAGCAAGAACTGGCTGAAACCAAGTGGAGGCAACTTCCCCAAACAGGGCACGTGCTCTCCTATGTGTATCTTTCTCTGGTTTGCTCCAATCCCCACATCTCCTTGTCTTCTATGCCCAGCTCATCTGGCTTCTGAAGGTATGTAGTTTGCCGGCCTGGCCTACATGCTTCATTGCTGGCAGGAGGACTGGGTTCTGGGAGGGGTGCCAGAGTTGACAAGGGTGGCAGTGAGCCCAGAAGGGAAGAGTGTTCAGGACTTGGTCAATGACAGGCAATGCTAAGGCTCCTGGCCTGAGGAGAGGAGCAGCAGCTCAAGGGAAGATGTGATGGGCCCATTCCTCTGCCAATTCCAACGCCCCAGGCCACAGCTATCTACAGCTGTCTGTGTACCTAATGACAAAAAAGATTCCCCACATTTGGGAATCCTTGTAGTAATTCACTGTCTAAATACGGCTGTAGCACACAAGAGGCACAGAAACACAAACAACCCAGAAAAAAGCTGCAGGCCCATCCATCCCCTTCCTGGCCAAGGCACCACCACTGTAGGAAACCTCTTCTCCCGCCTTTCCCCCACCCCTCTCACCAGTTCCACACACCAGCCCACGGTCAGGGCCCGCTGGAGACTATCAGCATCCTGTTTCCTTGGCTCCACCAGCTCCCGGAATGCTGCCAGCACCGTCAGACCCCGGTTGTACTTGCCTCCAATGGCATTGTACTCCAAGACCTGGGGGCAAGGGGAAAGGGACAGGGCATCAGGGTCCACACAGCAGCCACTCTGAGATGCCTCCCCATCCTCTCCCACTTCCAACCACCACCTACCTTTAATCTCTCCAACCCCAACTCTTCCCCCAGTGAGCCCCGGGAATTGCTACTCCTTGCTCCTTCCCCAAATTCCAGAGCACAGTCAGAAGAACTCCCCAGTGCCCAGACCTGCTCTCTCTGCATGGTCCTCCCCAGTAAATTTAAAGCCTTCATAGTGCAGATTAAATTCTGCTCCCAAGCAAAAAACAGGGCTTGAACCCAGGGAAAACTCAGTACGTGCTATGGGAATGGCTGGCTTATTCAGGTCCCTCCCTCCAGGCTCCTGCCCCATCCCCACCTCTCCTAGACGTCCCCTCACAACCCATCCTTACTTATGCCACCACTTCCCCCTACCCAGAGTTCAACCTATCTGCAAATGAAAAACCTCCATCATTATACTAAAGACAAGGGCCCTCCAAAGTTGGCCCAAGGACAGTGTGGAGAGGATTCAAGTTAGGGAATCCGTCTCCCTAACCATGGCTCCCATGGTGTCTCCTCTGGCTGGGACTTCTCACTACCCTCTGCTGCCGTGCTCTCAACCAGACCTAATTAACTGGGAAGATTTCCCTTTTAATCCCCATCCCAGTGTAGACAAAGCCCCCATTTTCCTTGGTTCACCTCAGACAGATGAGACAGACAGCATTTGTAAAAATAATTTTACTAGATACTCCAAAAGAATAAAAGGGGAGGAAAAATAGGCCAGTTAAATATCACAGCAATAGTTTGTGTCCCAGAATAGGGGTTTGTGATGATACAGTAATTTCAGTCTGCCCGAAGGGACAACCTCAGAGTGCCCTCCTTAGGTCTCTGCCAAAGTAGCACCTTATGATTTCAGGACACAAAGTCAAAGACTTGCCAGGTTCAAGGCCTTCACCCCCAAGCAAAGCAGCTTGGATGTCCCACCTTCAACCAGAGCCAAAAGTAAGACTGATGAACTGAAAAAGTTTACCGGCCCAGGCCCCACTCCCTCCAGGGTGGACCCAGGGCCACTCAAGTAAAAGCCTTCTCCCACATCTGTCAAAAGTCCCCCAATTCCAGGCCAGGCACAGTGGCTCATGCCTATAATCCCAGTACTTTGGCAGGCCTAGGCAGGAGGATCACTTGAGGCCAGGAATTCAAGACCAGCCTGGGCAACATAGCAAGACCCCATCTGTACACAAAATTTAAAAATTAGTCAGGGGTGGTGATACATGCCTAGCTACTTGGGTCACTGAGGTAGCCCAAGAGTTGGAGGTTGCAGTGAGCTATGATCACACCACTACACTCCAGCCTGGGCAACAGAGTAAGACCCTGTCTCAAAAAAAAAGGTCCTCATTCCAACGCATGAACATTGGTGGGGAAAAATTCCCCCAAAAGCCACCACTGAATCCCACAAGTATGCAGAATGACCAAAGGCTCACTTCCTCAAGTCCTAAATCCCTCACCTCCTTAAGCCGGGCAATAGCATCTCCTGTCTCTGGGTGCCCCATTTCATCCTCAGTCAGGACCCTGACAATCTGAGAGAAGTGCTGGATGAAATCCTGCTTTTCTCGGGCATAAACATCCAATTTCTGATCTCCGTTCATTCTGAGGGAGGAGCGAAGTGCTCTGAGGAAAGAAGAACAAGTCAGAAACGTGATCAGCTGCTCCCCTCCCCAAAGCCCCTCTCCCCAACCACACTCACCGAGGCTCCTCTGTCCACGCTTGGCACCAGCAGCGGCCACCGTGCCAGGCCCCCAGGACTGGGCACCCGTGCACCAGGGAGGGCCGCCATAAGGAACCCAGCCACCTCTCCCGGGGCGCCCAGCAGGGGGCTGGCAGCAGGAAGACCCCCACAGATCTCAACCAGCGGGACAGAGGCATCCTGGGGGTGGCATAGGGAGGGGGAACCAAGCACTCCCTGCGGGGGCAAGCACCACAGGCAGATGCATGGTGGCAGCTCCCCAGATCACTCCCACCCCAACTTTTTACTTCTTGACCCAGAATATCCCGCCCTCTTGTGGACTAAGCTTGGGGACAATTACAGAACGGTATTGGGGGGGGAAGCATAGCGGGATGACTGGGACCCGCTGATCCCCACTTAAAATAAGAAAGCTAGAACTGAATGTCTTCAAGGCCGCGTGCATAAGGCTGGGGGAGGAGGCAGTACACAGTAAAGTACCCTAGGAATGAGGGCTGAAAGGACCCTTAAATCAACCTATTTTACAGAAGCCAATCTGAGGCTTTAGGAGGTAGGAAGATGGGAGTAGAGGCAGAGCCAAATCTAGAACCCAGGTATCCCCTGTTAGGCGGTCGAGAGGGATGTTCAGGCTCTGAGCTATGACCCAAGGATGGGAGAATTGGCGCCAGAATCGATGGATGCTGCGGCCATGTGGTCTGGGGTCCTGGGCCCGGGCGTTCAGAGCCTCTCAAGAAGCGCTGGCTGGGTGGGGAGGGCTCGCAGCAAAAGAGTAAACCGGGGTCCGCGCATATTGAGAGTTCCAGGAAAGCGCATGGGCAAAGTTTGGAAGTTTCCGCACGCCCAGATGGCCAGCAAGTCAGGCCACCGACACCGAAAACGGAGAAACTCCGACACAATAGATTAGGCTTCTGTTACGGAGGTATCGTTATGGAGGTAAGGCCGGGTCTTGGACCCCGGCCTCCCGTTCCAGCACGCAACCTCTCTCACCTGTTCCTGGATGCCGGTTCCTGCTTGGTCGAGATTGTTGGCGGGTACTCCTAAAAGAGGAACCCGCTCCGCGCTCGGCTCTCTGGGTCGAGTAGTTTCCCATCTCCCCTCACTGTGGGCAGAAATGCGTCACTAGACTACAACTCCCGGCATGTCGCGGGAGGGAGAGAAACAACGCGATCTAGCGTCGGACGGGCTGGGAGGAGACGAGCCGGGCTGATTGGCTGTTTGCCCTCGTGTGAGGATGGGGTCTGTGACGGGCGACCAATGGAAGGGCACCGCACCGGGCAGTCGGCCTGGAAGATGCGCGATTGGGCGGTGGGCGGGATTTGCTGGAGGCGATTGCGCTGGAAGCCAGCCAGGCGGGGAACGCCCCCAATCTGGCGCTGGCTGCCAACCTTTCTGCACACTTAAGTTTTCATAATCTTCCCGTACAGCTGAGTGGCAAGCTAGGAAAAACCCAGCAGGACTAGTTTTGCCACTTAATTAGTTCTCTAACTTTAGGTAAATCATTTAACATCTCTGATTCTTAGTTAGCTTCCTTGAAACTGGCATTCCTCATCTGTTGAATGAGGATACTACCATGAAATAATGTATATAAAGTGCTCTAAGGGCTTAATAAAGATAAGATTCAGAGCAGAAACTGGAAGCCTCACCCTACACGCTCAGCTTCTCAGCCCGATACTGGCTTTCTGCCCATGAACTCTCCCAAGTCCTGATAGCCCCAGTAACTTGACACATCTGGAAAGATGCCTGAAACTCCGAACCAGCTTGGACATAACAGGGTTTTGGTACAATCTATAGCATGGATGAATCTTGAGGACATTATGCTAAGTAAAATAAGCCAGACACAAAAAGGACAAATACTGTATGATTCCACTTATATGAGGTACCTAGAGTAATCAAATTCACAAAGACAGAAAGTAGAATGGTGGTTGCCAGGTGCTGCGGGGAGAGGAAATGAGGACTTATTGTTTAATGAGTACACAGTTTCATTTGAGAAGTTGAAAAAAATTCTGGAGGTGGATGATGGTGATGGTTGCACAACAATGTAAATGTACTTATGCCACTTAGTACATTTAATGGCTAAAGTGGTCAATTTTGTTTATGTATATCTTACCACAATAAGTAAAAAAAGACCATTGTGCATACCTGAAGAGGAACTAGAGGCAGGTACAAGAAGGTGTCATTATATGAAAAATTACAACCCAGGTGAGAGGGTGTGACATTGATATCACCTGGCACAGTTAGGTTTCCCAGGCCAGTTGGCATCTATATTGGGAGAGGAGTCCATTAGCAACAAATAGGAACCTCAAAGGAAATTGGAAATCAGGCCATCAGAGCTTTGGGTGCTAGGAAACACTTTAGGAAAACGCACAAATCTGAGCTGAAAGGGGGAAATTCTTTTTTTTTTTTTTTACATATTTTCTTGTTTTGCTATTTTTAGGCATGCACATACGTGATATGTATTGCAACTTGGTGGAGAAAATAAAATTTATACAGTAAATGGGGGAAAGGGATCCAGAAAGTAAGAACTCATCAACCTGCCTGTGCCCAGTATTACCCAGCAGAGATAGGGGTCTAACTCCCAAGTTTACTACCAGAATAAATGAATTAACGGACTCCAGAAGAGATTTGAGAACAATTTCAAAGTATTATTGCTTATATTCCAAATCCCACAAAGAAATAACTTCTTGCCGGGTGTGGTGGCTCATGCCTATAATCCTAGCACTCTGGGAGGCCGAGGCAGGTGGATCATTTTAGCTCAGGAGTTAAGAGTGAGCAAGAGTGAGACCCCTGTCTCCACCAAAAAAAACAGAAAGAAATTAGCTGGACCACCAGAAAATGTATACATAAAAAAAAAAAAAACCCAGCCAGGCATGGCAGCGCACGCCTGCAGTCCCAGCCACTCGGGAGGCTGAGACAGGAGGATCGCTTGAGCCCAGGAGGTTTTTTTTTCTTTTTTTGGAGACAGTGTTTCCCTCTGTGGCTTGGACTAGAGTGCCGTGGTGTCAGCCTAGCTCACAGCAACCTCAAACTCCTGGGCTCCAGCAATCCTCCTGCTTCAGCCTCCCGAGTAGCTGGGACCACAGGCACATGCCACCATGCCCAGCTAATTTTTTCTATATATATTTTAGTTGTCCAGCCAATTTCCCTCTATTTATTAGTAGAGATGGGGTCCTGCTCCTGCTCAGGCCGGTCTCAAACTCTGAAAAAGGGGAATTCTGACTCCAGTTTCCTCAACCAATACTCTGAGGCTTCCCAACAGCTAAATCATCCCATCCTTGCATACTCAGCCCCTTGCAGCTTCCCAAGCACAACTACATCATTGTTGTAGCTCTGAATGACCTGAAGCCATTCAGAAAATCCAAAGCTGCACTTTATAGCAGATGGAGATCGCAGAAGGGATCTCAAGGAGGAGGATGGATGGAAAACTGAGAACAGAGTTCAGAGTAGACATCTCCAGACGAGCAAGTTGGTTGTTTGGCAGGTGCAGAGCACTGTCCTCTTTTTTATTCTCTCCATAAATACCCTATTCATGGAGTAGCTATTGAGTCACTCATTTGAAATCTGTACTTTTTTTTTTTTTGAGACAGAGTCTTGCTCTGTTGCCCGGACTAGAGTGAGTGCCATGGCATCAGCTTAGCTCACAGCAACCTCACACTCCTGGGCTCAAGCAATCCAGAGTCTCGCTATGTTGCTCAGGCTGGTCTCAAAAAAAAAAAAAAAAAATGGAATGTGGTCAGGCTTTGTGGCTCATGCCTGTAATCCTAGCACTTTGAGAGGCCAGGGCAGGAGAATCACCTGAGCCTAGGAGTTTAAGACCAGCCTGAGCAACATAGAGAGACTCTGTCTACAAAAAGTAAAAAATTAGTCTGGCATAGTGGCACATGCCTATAGTCCCAACTACTTGGGAGGATCACTTGAGCCCAGGACTTTGAGGTTGCAGTGAGCAATGGTGATGCCACTGCACTGTTGCCTGGGTGACAAAGTAATACCCTGTCTCAAAAAAATTTTTACATATATGTATATATGAAATGCTTCATGAATTTGCATGCCATCCTTGAGCCATTCTAATCTTCTCTGTATTGTTCCAATTCAAGCATGTGTAGCTGAAGCAAGTACTCAGTACTTTACTTCTGCCACCAGGTATGTAGGGATATTCCCCATAACATTCAATTCTCTAATTGTCTGCAGACCTCAACTGGTGTCTTGCAATCCTACCTGGAGCTAATGCAGACAACACAGGTTAAGGGCTCAGTCCCACCAGACCAGCCTCTCCCCAGTTCAGACACTGATTGCAAGTCCATGTTGTCACCTGTGTGTCTAAACCAACTAGCTATAAATCAGTTTCCCTGAACCCTCTCTTCTGGTTCAATTCTTTCCTTTTTTTTCCTTCTCTTTTCTTCCTTCTTTCCTCCCTCTTTCCATCCTTTTTTCCTCCTTCCTTCTTTACTTTCTTTCTTTTTTTTTTTTTTGAGACAGAGTCTCACTCTGTTGCCCAGACTAGAGTGCTGTGGCATCAGCTTAGCTCACAGCAACCTCAAACTCCTGGGCTCAAGCAATCCTTCTGCCTCAGCCTCCCAAGTAGCTGGGACTACAGGCATGCGCCACCATGCCCGGCTAATTTTTTCTATATATTTTAGTTGGCCAATTAATTTCTTTCTATTTAGAGTAGAGACGGGGTCTTGCTCTTGCTCAGGCTGGTTCTGAACTCCTGACTTTGGGCGATCCACCTGCCTCGGCCTCCCAGAGTGCTAGGATTACAGGCGTGAGCCACCATGCCCGGCCCATATATTCTTTCATTTTCTATTCAAACATATCTGCAGGTCAGACAGTGATATCTACAGGTAAGTTAACAGAAATTCAGAGGGTTTAACTCATGTAATGTCACACAGCTAGCGTAAGGTTGGTTTTAGAAACTCCCAGATAGGGGAATGCAAAAGCATATGCTGTGGCCGCTACTGCACAGAACAGTTTGTGTTTGTTTCAGTTGAAAAATAAAGTTAGAAAGAGGGTTCAGAACAAGATTGGGAGTTCAAACCTTAATGGGGTGGCTTGGCTTGATCAAAATGAGAGTTTTAGGAAAATCAGCCTGGAGGTAGTTGGGAGGATGGCCTGGAGGGTGCAGAGATGAAGCCAGGAAGGATGATTAGGAGGTCACTGTAGGAGTGCTGCTGTGAGCCGAGAAAGATCTGAACCAGGGCAGAGTTAGTGGGTGTGAAAATGAAAAAGCAAATGCACGAGCTTATGAGCTAGCTCCCGGAACCTGCTGCTTTCTTGTTCCAGATCCCCAAAATTCTCAGATCATGTGATATCTGTGATGGGGCTTCACTGCCCTAGAGCTGTTCTGTCCAATATGGTAGCCACTAGCCACCATGGCTATTTATATTAAAATTAACTAAAATGAAAATATTTGATTTCTCGGCCACACTAATCACATTTCAAGAGCTCAGCAGCCATGTGTGGTTAGTGCCTCCTGTGTTGGATAGTGCAGACCTAGGACATTTCCATCATCACAGAGTTTTGTGACAGTGCTGGGCTAGACACTCCAGGTTCCACGGTGAGGCAATGTACAAATGTACTTGGGTATGCCTTCTTCTTTGATTCTTTCATTTCCATTCTTATCCTTACAGAACCTCTCGCCTGGCAGACTGTCTCGTCTATTTTCTTCAGAAACATCAGGCAGCAAGAAAGGGAAGAATGTCATCAAGAATAAGGTGAAGTCAGGTATTAATATCTTTGCACATCTCTCTCCTTACTTCCACAGTTCTTGGACAGCTATGAACTCCGCTTGCTTTGATTTTGTGTAGGGGAGGGATGGCCTGGGATGTGCAACTTTAATGTGGGTTGGGGAGTGGGAGGGATGGCAATGCCCTTGACGGGATTTCCTCTGGCCAACCCCAAAGAGGGAAAGAATTTGACAACTATGTCTGAGCAGTGAAAGAGGAACTACTTGGTTTTTAACATTTTGGCTATTTATAATTTAATGAGTATTGAGTTGTGAGAATACTAAATAATTCAAGTCTGAGTATCTCAGAATCAGAATTAACAGGTTAGCTCTCTTCTTTCCATTCTCCTCCTGCCAAATGCCCATCCAGTCTATGCTCATCTATTGACAAGGAGCCTCCTGCCTTCAATCTTGGTTCTTTATGAAATGTCTCACTAACAATAAAATACATTACCCGGTATCTTCCTCCTGCCAATGGCAGTTCTTTCCTTTCTGACCACATGGAATAACTTTTTTTTTCTTTTCTTTCTTTTTTATTTTGAGACAGAGTCTTGCTGTGTCACCCCGGCTAGAGTGCTGTGGCATCAGCCTAGCTCACAGCAACCTCAAACTCCTGGGCTCAAGTCATCCTCCTGTCTCAGCCTCCCAAGTAGCTGGAACTACAGGTGTATGAAACCATGCATGGCTAATTTTTTTCTATTTTTAGTAGAGATGGGGTCTCACTCTTGCTCAGGTTTGTGTCGAACTCCTCATCTCAAGCAATCCTCCCACCTCTGCCTCCCAGAGTTCTGGGATTACAGGTGTGAGCCACCAAGCCCAGCCGGAATAACTCTTATATAAGGTCTCTTCGGTAGAGAAGGCTTTCAAACATTTGAATACGGCTCTCATGTCCTATCTTGGTTTTCCTAGCTCCAGATTCAAAAGCCCCATTCTTTCTACCCCAGCACAGATCTACAGATTTGCCGTTTTAGAGCATGTCATTTAAATGGAATTGTACAGTTTGCAATTTTTTTTTTCCTTTTTTGCCTGGCTTCTGTCACTTAGCATAATGATTTTGATCTTTATCCATGTTGTAGGGTGTATTCATAGGTCATTCCTTTTTAATGCTGAGTAGTTTTCAAGTATAAGGATAAACTCCCTTTTGTTTACCCATTCATCAGTGGATGGACATTTGGGTTGTGTTCACTTTCTGGCTATCATGAAAATGCTGTTATGAACACCCACATACAAGTTTTTATGTGGACATATGTTTTCATTTCTATTGGACAGATTCCCAGGAATGGAATTGCTGGGTTCCCTATGACACTTTTGAACATTTTATGGAATATGCCTCAGAATACAGTTTTAGAAACAAAGTTCTAAGCTCATGTGGATCTGGTTTCACTACAGGCTCACGTGGCCTTGAAGGATGGTGTCATCCATCATTCTAGGGGTTGGTGAAAAAAGGCACTGAAAACTCTATTTCTCTGTGTTTCAAGTCTCCATTTGTTGCCTCTTTGCTGCTGGGTCTGGCAGAGGGAAGCCTTGGCACTACCACTGCCTTTTATTTGCCTTAAGGAAAGAAGCATTAACACACTGACAATCACGAAAGCCTCAAATAATTCTTAACACATTATAAATAGTCTTACTATTTGCTGAAAAATATTTTCATGCTTCCTGTAGTATTAAAATCAGAAAACTACATTTTTGTGAGGGCCACTTTATACTTTCAATAGATGCTGGACATATTTATTCCCATGCATTTTTACTGGATACATACCCTCATTTTTGTCTTCATGTCTTTGATGAGTTTTCTCCTTTCCAATTTCTTCTTTTGTTTCAGTTTCCACTTTTCAACTCGGGGAGGAAGAAGGCGATCGAAAATATCTTGATCATCAACTTGTATAAAAACAACAGCATCTGGGAAAAATCCACGCTCCCCTAGAAACAGGGCCTCTTCAGGATGTCGTGGGAAGCCATCTAGTATAAAACCTGTAGACCTAGGTGGAAATGTTTGTAATTTACTTTATTTGCTTAAAATATTATATCACAAATATAGATATAAAAGTAAAAAAAGTGTTGCTGAATCTCAATTTTATATAAGATGTGTAATCAATACTTTAAAAATTCATTGTATATCTTTTATTTCTTTTAATATTTCTAGTTGTAAACATGGTATTTCTTTTCCCAAATATAGCAAATTGGATTAAAATTATAACATTTTATATGTATATTTATAATATAAAATTTTAGTCAATCAGTTTATAATTACTATTTATTAGAAGTTTACTAAAAGTTGTGTAAAGATCAAAGGGAAAGAGAAAATAAGTTCTCTGCTTGGGAGGAGCCCAGCATAATGAACGTGTCACCCTTTCGGTAAAGAGTACACCTGGCTGGCCCACCTTTAGTGGGAGCCCTTACCTTTAGTGGTTTTTCTTCTAATGATGCTTCCTTTTATGAGACAATTCATACCCTCTCCCCTGAATCTCTTTGTAACTAATGGCAATTATTAATGCATGTATGCTGGTTCCCAGGTGTAAGATGATTATTTTTAAATGGGATTGTCAAACTTGCCCAAATATGATGAAACTTTAACATAATGTCATTATATTCTCATTAGGGAGCATTTATAAAACAATCAGGCTTTGAGAACTTGGCTTTGTTTAGTTGAGAGATTCAATATCGGTACCCTTTAGAGTAAGAGTCTGTTAGTCTTGCTTATCTGAAGTTTGGTTTGTTTTAAATGTTTATATTTAGATACATGTTTTTTTCTTCTTCTTCTTCTTCTTCTTTTTTTTTTTTTTTTTTTTATACATAGTCTCGCTCTTTTTCCCGGTATAGAGTGCCGTGGCGTCAGCCTAGCTCACAGCAACCTCAAACTCCCAAGCTCAAGCGATCCTCCTGCCTCAACCTCCCGAGTAGCTGGGACTACAGGCATGCGCCACCATGCCTGGCTAATTTTTTGTATATATTTTTAGT
>CAUYRT010016628.1:0-77736 GCA_963574885.1 Lepilemur ruficaudatus | reverse complement strand
GCCAGGCATGGTGGCACATGCCTGTAGTCCCAGCTACTCGGGAGGCTGAGGCAGGAGGATCGCTTGAGCCCAGGAGTTTGAGGTTGCTGTGAGCTAGGCTGACGCCATGGCACTCTAGCCTGGGCAACAGAGTGAGACTCTGTCTAAAAAAAAAAAAAAAATTCTTAATACCAAAAAATAAATATTTACTGATTTCCCGAGATACAAAATAGCCATAGATATATAACTAAGAGAAATGACTATACATTACAGACTAGAGAACTGAAGTATGTAAACAGGGTGCCATGAGAAATAGTATCAAATATTTTAATTAGGCATGCAATTAATCAACAACTGTTGATTGAATTGATCAATCATTTTTTTCAAAAATATTAATTGGGGAATATGTCAATGAGTAAGACGCTAGCCCTGCCCTCAGGAAGGTCACAGTGCAATTGGAGAATCCTAGAAGTAAATCAATGATTACAGGACACGAAGATAAGCGTCCTGATGGGAAAGTCCAGGGGGCTGTGGGAGCACAAAGAAGGGGCCCCTAGCTCCGTGGGAGGGAGAGGAAGGGCAGAGTCAGAGAAAACTTCCCAGGCCAGAGAGTATCTCCTGAGTACTGAAGGGCAGACTATAAACAGTCAGTGGCCTAGGAAGGCTGTCAATTAGGTTCATGACCCACTCCAATGCAAAGAATTAACTGGAAACAGAAGATGAGCACAGAATGCGGATTTTTGTGCTATTGGAATTTAGGATTCAGCAGGTGCCTGGAAGATTTGATGTGGGTCCCAGAGTATTAGAAAGGTTCGTCCAGGTGGGCAAAAGAAGGCAAGGCCCTCCACGCAGGAAAAATGCCATTTACAGGAACAAAATAGGACTGAGATGCTCAGAGGTCAACAAGTGGAGCATTTATTCAATAAATGCTTATTGGCAAGCACAGGGTTTTGTAGGAAAAACAAAGTAGTCTAGGACATGCTTCCACCTGCAAGAGCAGGGGTCAGCAAACGTTTCTGTAACAGGTCAGCTAGGAAACATGTTAGCCTTCGTGAATCATACAGAACTGGTCCACAGGCCACGGTTTGCCAGCCTCTGCTCTAGAGACTTACACTCTTATTGGGAACACGAGATAGATACATAAAAAATTTATAGAACAAATGACTTTGCCTGCAGTCCTGGAAGAGAAGTTCAGTAACAGGGCCTGGGGTCAGATTGTAAAGAGCTTTGAATGCCAGACTCAGTGTTTGGATGTCATCTTGTAAGTAGTGAGGGATCACTGATGGTTTTGAACAAAGGATTGTTTTTTGCACGATCAGTTTTGCAGCGAGGTGCTGAATGGATGAAAGCATAGAGAGCCCGGAGGCAGGGGAACTTGTGAGAACTCTGCAGTGGTCCTCAAAGCATCAAGTGAGCACTCAGATTCTGCAGTTCGGGGGAGAAATGGAGTGGGAAACACAAGGGTGAGAGACATTTCACATAGTTTGAAGAGTGTGTCTGAGGCCTGAAGGAAGCAATGGAATCAAAGATAATTCTGCAGCGACAAACCTGGGTGGCTAAATGGTGGTGCTGGATGAATAGATTCAAAAAGTTGGGAAAGGAAAGTGGTTTGAAGGGACAGATTTGCTTGGCTTAATGCATGTTAGATTTGAATGGAGAAGGGTACATCCACATGAAACTGCTGATCTAAGATACCTGGAGGGGAGCTCATCAATGTGGCCAGGACTGCAAAAGTAGAATTGTGGGTCATTCACGAAGAATGGGTAGCAATAATGGTTAGAAGGATAATAGCAGTGGACACTAATGGAGAGCCACTGTTACACCAGGTATTAGGCATTTTACATGTGCAATCTCCTCCAGTCACCCCTGCACCCTCAGAGATATAAATTGTTATCCTCACTTTACATTATGGAGGCTGAGCCTTAGAGAGGTTAAGTGATTTGCCCAGAGTCACACAGTTAGCAGGCGCCGTGTCTGTCTGCTTCACAAAGCTGTGCTCACAGCATCAAACTGCACTGTCTGCTGGTTAGAAGGGGGTTTCTTCCCTGCGCGCAGCGGCTTTCTTCCCCACTAGCCTGTCAAACTCAGAGCCCGTGTGCACGCTTGGTTTCCCAATGTGTATGGAAAAATACCCTCTTTCTTTTCTAAATTAACCAAACACCCACATGGCCACTGCTCACACACTTACTCAGCCCCTGCAGGTCTGACTTCTCTCTTAGAAGCTTGTTCATTCACCCTCTTCTGCCAGAGAGAAAACCTGGGGACAAACAGAGTGGCATCAACTACACACTGCTCTAGTTGAGGTCTCTAGGTTCCCCTGATCAGTCCCTTGCTCACAGGCTTAGCATCTAGACTTCATCTCCATGAGCTTTTTCCCCCTTACCTGCTATGGCAGCAGGGACGGCTGGCACCTTGCCTGTGTTCCTTTATGTCATAGCTCCCAGTGGTAGATGGCAAAAATGGTCACAGCCCTCCCCCTTCCTGCACCCATGCCCCTGCACCATGACTTTGAAGCTCCTTTCATCAAAAGGTAGCATCTGTTTCCCTACCCTTGAATCTAGGCTGGCCTTGTGACCTGCTTGATCACTAGAATATGGTGGAAGTGATATTTTGCCAGGTCCAAGCATAGGCTCCAAGAGTCCTTTCATACATCCACTCTCTTTCAAAAACGCTATGTCTGCCATGTGAACAGCTTGGGCTGGCCTGCTGGCAGGTAAGAAACCACGTGGACCAGAGATGCAAAGCCCATTGTCCCAGCCAAGTGCGGAGATGTGAGAGAGCCCAGCCAAGATCAGCACAACCGCCGACCCAACGCACAGACACACTGCTGACCATGGGTGCCTGAGGGAGCCAGCTGAGCCCAACTGAGGTGATGACTTGCAGAATCTTGAGCTAAATAAATGGTTGCTTTTCTCTTTTAAACTACTAAGTTTTGAGATTCCAGAGCAGTAGCTACCCAATACGCTACCTTTGTCTCACAAAGACCTCAACGATATCTGCATTTGAATAGCAATCAGCTATCTATATTTTATTCTAGAACTACCTGTATTTCACATATTTGAGGACTCAGATTCACCGACTGACCTACCTGTGGTTGCCATGAGTCACCTACAGAACTGAGAACAGAAAGCAGAACCAGGCTAGCTGTACTTCTAACCACAAAGACACTCTCCCTCTCAGATGAAAGGGCTCTAATTAAAAGGCAGGAAAGATCAGATACCTCTGGAGTTCACTGTTAAAATTGTCTAAAAACCTCAAAGTCGCTTTGCTTCTGACTATCCATATATCGTAAGACTAATTAACTATGACAAGCTGACCACTGGAAACCATTTCATAAGGATGATATGATGATGGATGGGTCCATGCTGTTACAATGCCATTGCTAAAAAAGTGTGATGAGTCCAAGTTCCAATTCCTTAGATACACACACAATGCAGAGGTCTCTTTCAAGCCACAGAACTCCATTGCAACAGGCTGACATGTGTCATCTTTTCTGTATATAAGAGCCACATCCATGGGCTGGTGACATACTGAGCTATGCGTGCTAGGCCTTCTCTGTGCTTGGCAGCTGGAAAGAGATCCAACCAGATCTCGTTGCTTCAGGGATTTGGATACCAAATGGGTGGTTAGCACCATAGAAAAATCCAATCCAGGGCAATGTCTTCCCGTTTCCAATGTGGGAAATACACATGTGCGTGTGTGTGTGTGTGTGTGTGTGTGTGTATGCATGAGTTTGTGTGTGTGCATGAGTGTGTGAGTGTGTGCGTGTGAGTGATGCCTAATGCTACACCACCAAGGGAAAGCTGCATGTCAGGACTAGCCTTGCCTCACCGCTAAATGACCTTTATGTTTTCAGTTAGGATGTGTTTGGCCAGAGGTTGGCCTCAGTTTGGGCTATACACTTTACAGCAGAATTTGGAAAATCAGTCTCAAAATCTGGGGTCAGCAAAACTTTTCTTAAAGGGCCAGATAGTACGTATTTTAGACTTGGAGGCCAAGAGGAAATAGCAAGGGTATTATGTAGATATTTATATAACCATTTAAAATGTAACCACTCAAAAATGTAAAAACAATTCTTAGCTCAATTCTTGGCTGTAAAAAAACAGGCAGCTAGCCAGATTTGGCTTATGGGCTACAGTTTGCCAATCTTTGCCTAAATAAACAACATTGTTGGATATCTCACTAGTGTTATAGATCTGTAAGAAAACTTCTCTTAGTGGCAGAAAATTTCCCTTAGGTATAGAAAGTGTGGTTGAAAGAAGTTTGAAAAATAAGTTCATATAAAATTACATACAGTAATATACTCCTAAGATATGTAATATATTATATTTTATATTGATATATAATATATATGTTTAATATATTCACATATTACTAATACATTTTGTGTTAATATAGCAATATAATAATTTATACTTAATTAACATAATACTATATACTATAGGAATAAATTATATACAGTAGTATATTATATTAATTATTTCTTCCAATTGACATCACAAACTGGGTTTTTTTTCTCGCACAAAAGCTAAAGCTCCTTGTTTGAATCCTGATGTTGCTCACAGCTCACCAAACCTCCCATTTTGTGAAGCAAGGGAGTGTGGTGGAGATGAGGAGATACTCGCCTAAAAAATGCAGCCAACACTTGATTGTCATAATTTGAAGTGTATGGAGGGCAGAGTTTTGGAGTCTCCTGTTTTAGGCATCTGCTGACCTAAATGTCTTTTCTGTAAGAAAGCTGAATAATCTGTAACACTAACATTTTGAATTTAAACTTTTTAGTAGGCAATACATTCACATGATTCAAGAACCAAATCTACATAAAGAAATGTATTCGGAGAAACCTGGCTGTTCCTGCCTTCCAGCCACCGCGCCGTGAATCCTATACGTGCTTCCAGGGTTTCTTTATGCAAACACAAGTATAAATGCTTGTCTGGCCTCTTTTCTTTTCCAAAAGGTAGCCTACTATGCACACTGTTTCATGTCTTGCTCTTTTTATTACTTAGAATCTATCCTGGAAGTTTTCCATATCAGTACACAGAGATGTGTTATGGATTTAAGAGAATTAACATTAAGCATATTTATTTTGTAAACAGTTTATTGAGATGTTTTAACTCTGAACTGTAAGGTTTTCCAAACTGTTTCCAATTCTGCTGAGTCAAACCCCTTTTTCTCCCTGGGTAGCAGCCCCTTTTACAACATTTCAACCTGACTCCAAAACTTGACAATTACTTCTGGTTATTAAAACAGTCACTCTCAGAGTGAACAAATTGTTTAAAGGTCTTAATGCAGCAAGTATATCTGTGGTAGTTTCCACCTCATTGGCTGTGGACTCTGCAAACTAGCACAACTATCATAATGTCTGCTAACAAAATAAATAAGTCTCACACATAGATGTACTATTATTTTTTAACTGTATATAGATACAGTGTGGTTTCTGAAATACAAAATTATTTTAAAATGTTTTTAAAAAGTCACTTTCAATTTTTAAGAATGGTTTAAAAACTTATTGCACACACTGTCACATGGGCTGGACTTGAGTCTTTAGAGGCTTGAGTTGGGCAGTCATCTAGTGGCAGGGTGAGTGTCCACACTCACACTCATCCCCTTTAACTTTGGTGTTGGGGTAAGAACAAGAACAGAGAGGGAGGGATTTCTCCTTATGTTCTGCCATGAAGAAGCTGTGCCCATCATCTGGGGCCAGTCACTGACTGCTCATCTAGCTCATTGCCTGTGGGATTTATGTAGACAGGCGGTGGCAGCTCTTTCAAGCAGTGGTGATATGTGTCATTAGGAATAAAATACTGTTACAGGAGCAGAAAACCCAAATAATAGTGGCTTAAGTAATAAGAGGTAATGAGAAGTCTGGGGCTATTGCAGTGGCTTCACAATGCTATCACTGGCTTAAGCTCTTTCTAGCTTGTTGCTCTGCCATCCTTAGGGTATGACAATCATCTTCATTCTCTTCATTCTCACAAAACAGCTGCTAGAGCTCCAGCTATCTCACCCAATTTACAAGAAATAAGAAAGAGTAAAAGAGTAAAAGGAGGAAAGGATATTGCCTATCATAGGAAAACAAAATTTTCCCAGAAGTCTTCCCTTTCTGTCCAGACCTGTTACTTGAACAACCCGAGCTGCAACTAGGCAATGTAGTTTTTAGGCAGGCATATTGCTTTCTCCAATAGGATTGGAGTTCTCTTAGTAAGATGAAGGTGAGATTGGCTGATAAGTAAGCAACAAATCGTTTTCATCACTCACTTCCTTGCAAGATTCGGCCACATTTTGCAATGAACCATCAGCTTTTTGCAAATCTGTAACCCTCAGGTTCATCCACCCTCTACAACCCCCATCTTCAGAATCCACGGGCATGTGCACAATCTACCTTTAGTACTGCTTAGAGATCTGAAACCCTTGCTGGAGGGCAAGAGAATGCCCTTGCTCTCCTCCGCCTGGCCATCCTGCTAGGCCAGCCTTCTCTGTCCTGCCTCTTCCTCCAAGTGTCCCCTCCAGTGCCGGGTGCTCTGCTCTTCGGGAGTCTTAGCAGTTTGCAAACAATCTAATGAAGGGGGAGAGTTTGGCCAGCCCAATCTTTATGAGGGATCAATTAAGGAATCACTCTTCTCTGGCAAGCACTGCACTTCTCCATCAAGGAACCTGTTCTCCCACTCAAAGTTGTCCTCATGGATTACCTGGGGGCTGGGGGGTGGAGAGCAGTGGTGTGGCTGTAACTGGTCACCATCACCGGCAGTTCCCTGAACTTAGATTGCTGTCAATTTAGAGCCTCTTATTCTTAGTCTTAGGCTTTAGCTGAAACTCTGGAGTGAACAGAAAATCCCCCTCCGCTCCCAACATACCTTGTGACACCCTATGTAGACTTCTCCACGACCCCTCTGCTCCCCACGAAAGACACGCCCCGCCCTCCCCATGGTGCAGTCCTGAGGTTAATATACTATTCCAACCTTCAAGCCCCATTATTTTTTTCACCATTACTTATAACCACAGATGTATCAGCCAAAATGTACACATGAACTACCTCAGATCAGAAGGAAGCTGCGGGGCTCAAACCAAGTCCAGTTAATGGGTTTGAAACAGTTGCTGGGCTTCGAGCCTCATTGCTTCTACCCTTTTAAAAAGCTTCGAGGTAATAAGTCATTATCCAGGGAGATAATATAACCCACGTCACAGATAAAATGCCTGGTTTATTTTCTCTAGCGTTCTGAACTTGGTTTAAAGCATGTGGGATTTGGGAGCCCTGAGGGGGAGCCGGAGTGTGTGTAAGTGCTGGGTGAACCTGGGAGCAAAGGCAGAAGATTCTTAAGGAGTCTTTTCATCCTCTACCATCCTGCATCTCCGGGCTCCCTTTTTCATCCTGTTTGCTGATGCCTTCCCCCAACTTCCTCCCTGCAGGGATAGATCATTCCCTTTTATTCTTCAACCACCATAGCAATTTAGGTTGTTTTTATCCTGAATTCCACAAGTGAACAACATTTGCATCCTTACTGGATGGAGGCCTAGGTAGTACCAGGAGAAACTGATTCTGCAAAGTGTTCCCGCTCGGAGGCCCTCAGAGAGGCGAAGTCCATTTGGAGAACACATACAGAGTTCTGGCACACTGCAGTCCTTGCTGGCCCATCACTGTTCCCGGGCCCCAGAGCCTGGCCCAGCTGAGCTCAGCCTTCAGAACCCAGGTCCAGAAAGCGGTCCTGCTCTGCTCTCTGATCCACTGCAGCCCTGGCGATTCCAGGATCAAGACTTGTGTGTTATCCATTACCCATACTAGAATGTAAGCTCCATGCATGTGGGAACTTTGCTTGTTTAATTCCCTACCATAGCCCCAGTGCCTAGAACAATGCTGTCACAAAAATGTGCAATAAATATTTGTCCAGTGAATGAACACCAGCCCCCAGCTAGGTCACCCTTAGGAGCAGGACAATTTTGCAGCTGACTCAGAGCTTGGGCCTGGATCCTGGCCACACATAGATCAACTGGAGCAAGTTTAGATCTGATGAGTCCCATTCCAGAGTGTGCACCAGGGGCTGCCCAGAATCCTGCAGAAAGCCTGCAATGGCCTGCGGGACTGTGTTCATTACTATTCCATTTCTGCAGTGAATGGCCTGGGATGGAGCGTTGACTCTCGAGTGAAGGGTGAAGGCCATTCCCCTCAATCTGGCATCTGCCTCTTTGCCGTGGCTGGGTCACTGTGTTATTACTGCCTCTTGGCACATTACACCGAATCATCACAGGCCACAATTTCTTGTTCTGGACAAAGAGTTCATCTCCCTTTTTAAAAAGGAAGGATATTTCAGTTTGCTGATCAGGTTTCCAGATGAGTCAGCTAGGCATTGAAGATAGTTTCATTATTCTACTTACAAAAAAAAGGTGGGGGAGAAAAGAGAAGACTAAAAAGGAAGGCTTATGTGGTTTACAGTTTGGAGCATTTCTTTTCTGAACCCTTAGAAAACTTTTCTCGTGAGGCTTAATACAGCAAAGACTAGAATGGAAAATGTGCTTATCTGGGATCTCAGATGCTGGCAGCCTAATGCATCCAGGCCCAGGTTCAGATCAACACTGTCTGAAGCCGTAGCCTCTTGGTATAATCTATAGTCAAAGGGGTAACCAAACATCTTTTCATGAGGACCACTGTTTACTTTTCAAAAATCACAGAAGTAGGACCAAAGGAAAACTTTAAAGCTGACATCATTGAACTTCATAAGCTGAAAATAACCTATCTCTGCCGAAGAGAGAAAACAAAGATTTACACGAACTGCCAAGCGGCACCCAGAGGGCTCCGGAGTTTTCTTAAGCAAGACTCATTTTTATTCCCTAAAGAGCTTCGGTAGAAAGAACCCTGGATGGAATTTGGAAAAACTAAGGCAGGCAATCATTGATTTAACGGAGGGTAAAAATACTTTGGAATTGATTTTCTTAGTGCTGAAAACCCTGCAGGAGCTCCCTGTTACAAACAGAGTCTTTGTGTCCACCCAAAATTCAGACGTTGAAGCCCTACCCCAGTGTGATGTATTAGGAAACGGGGCCTTTGGGAGGTGATCAGGCTTAGATGAGGTCGTGAGGGTAGGGCCCTTTAATGCGATTAGCACCTTGTAAGAAGAAGAAACCCCAGAGCTTCCTGTCTCTGCCATGTGAGGACTCAGGGAGACAGCGGCTGACTGCAAGCTGGGAAGAGCACCCTCACCAAGACCTGGCCATGCCAGCACCCTGATCTCAGACTTCCCAGCCTGCAGAACTGTGAGAAATAAATGTCTGTTGTTGAAGCCACCCAGTCTATGGTATTTTGTTATGGCAGCCTGAACAGACTGAGACACTCCCTATTTCATTTCCTCCCCATTTTAAAGGCCTGCATCTACCTACACGCTCTGAATCACCTCCCCATTAATCCCCTCTGCATTTTCTCTGTTCCAGCCCATTGGCCTCCTAGCACGCACCAAGCACACTCCTACCTCAGGGCCTTTGCACAGCTTCTCTCTCACCTGGAATGCTCTCTTCCAGGTCCCCACATGGCCTAGCTCACTCCCTAATATCCCCCTCGTCTTTACTCAATGCCACCTTCTCAGTGAGGCCTTCCCTAAAACCATAACCATTACCCTACATTGCCTGTCCTCTCCCCTACTTTATTTCTTTCCATAGCATTTATATTTTTACTCATTTAATCCTTTTTGTTATCTGTCTTCCCTACTGGATCATAATTTTCAATGAGAACAAGCATTTTTGTGTTTCTGGCTATAACCCTGGCACTCAGAATGGTGCCTAGTACATAATAAGCCCTCAATAAATTTTTTTATTGGCAGGGCATGGTGGCTCACACCTGTAATCCTAGCACTCTGGAAGGCCAAGGCAGGACGATTGCTTGAGCTTGGGAGTTTGAGACCAGCCTGAGTAAGAGCCAGACCCCATTTCTACTAAAAGCAGAAAAATTAGCAGAGCATGGTGGCACATGCCTGTAGTCCCAGCTATTTGGGAGGCTGAGGCAGGAGGATCGCTTGAGCCCAGGAGTTTGAGGTTGCTGTGAGCTACACTGATACCACGGCACTCTAGCCCAGGCAACAGAGTGAGATTCTGTCTCAAAAGAATAATAATAATAATAATTTTTTTATTGAATGAATCAATCATTGAATGAAATTAACCAATCCTTAACTTACCTAAATCTGAGGTCTAGACTTATCTGTACCCATTGTATAGTCTCCATTGGATTTACAAAGTATTTGTTCTCTTCCATCCAGGTCTTCCACATGGTTCCAGGGGTTGCTTCAGGTTGTTGGTTGGATGGGCCAGGTGGGAGGCAGGCTAAACCTTCAACAACAGGGAAAGAGGACCCAAGAGGAAGCCAGCTCTGGGCAAGTAAAAGTATAAGGAGACCAACAGAGCCACAGAGGCCAACTGCAGAGAAAACAGCAAGTGTCTAAGGTGTCACTGCACTCTGGGTGATCCTATACATCCCAACAGGAGGTGGGCACAGCAGCAAGGAATTCAGATGTCCACCAAATGCTCAGGCAAGCTGTAGGCTTACTTCCAGAAAATCTGTCCACGGTGGACAGGACACTAGCCTGGGGGTCAAGGGCAGAATTCAGAACAATGGGAGGTATCGAGGCCTTAGATGTGCAGTCCCAGAAGAGTAGGGACAGAGAAGAAATCAAGAGTCTTCAGAGTAGTTCATCCCAAGACCTACGGAGCTTATCACTTGTGTGGAATTTACTTGGGGAAGGGATAGAGCTGGTGTAGCCCCCTTAGCTGGCCCCTGGGCCACCGGTTGAAGAGAGAAGTGACAGCCTCCTTTTGCCATGCTTACTCAAGAAGTATTAATCAAATAGGGCTGATGCTGAGGGTGCAGACACCCCATGGATTTGGTGGTGAGAAGTGGGGAAAGGCAGAGGAAGGGGAAGGAAGCAAGGTCATTGATACCACTACAGTTGTTCTAATATTATTATCGTCTTGTCCCTAAGGGAGGCTTAAGGAATTGCATTTCTGCTCTCAAGAGTTGCTTCCTAACAGCGCTCTCATCACTGAGCTCTTCTCCATTTCTGGTGCCCTATTCTGTCCGATAGATGAATTTAAATTCACTATTTTAAATACCATTGCTTTAATGAAAACTTATCCAGGGGCCAGAGGAGTTAACCAGCTCCCCCAGAGTCAGAGCTAACATTCCATTCGGAGCTCAAGCCGATAGTGGATTAATTAATTCTGCCTCTAAAAAAGAGAAAGAAAAACCCTCGTCTTTCTTTTAGAACCACGATAAACTACTTCTTTATTTTTTGTCGGTTTTATCAACCTTTTTTTTTTTTTTTAAGAGCTGGGCTCAGCATTATTGGTTTTTTTCTGTGCCCTTTCAAGTAAAAAGAACTTTTATTAACACAGTTCCTTGCCTGTTAAGCAGCGGGCTTGTGAATAGGACCTTCCTCCAGGGCTGGGAGGAGTGACAGATAGCGCCCTGGAGCCTGCGAGTATGCACTTGGCCACCGCAGCCAGGAAGCCTGTTCCTGCAGATGCGACAGGCCGGCAGAGACCTCCATGTCGATAAAGGTACAGATATTGGGAAAGTGAGTGACAAAGGACAGAGAAGAAAACATTTCCCAGGGTTCAGCTCCTTTCACATAATTTTGAGCTGCCCGGTTTGGGTCTATTTCTTAATTTGGGGCCAGTCCAGAGAAAAGGCTGCTTTAATCATGTTCACCCTACAGCTGCCGGCTGCCCCACTCCAGCGCGCTGGCCCAGGGAGTCTTCTGGCGGAGGAGCCCCAGGCTGCTCACAAGTCCAGTCGTCCTCATAACACTCTTGCTCTCCCTGCCCCAGCCAGCCCCTTTCCCAGGGATCTCTGTGTTGTTAATTCTGTTTTCCAAGGAAGGAGACCAAACCCTGAACTGGTCATTACTTTTCTGAAGTCACCTAAATGTAATGGGGCCTGGACTTAGGCCCATGTTCAACCCAGGTTCCCAGGATCAGTGAGGACAGCTGCTCCGCCCCTCCCCGGTGCCTTCACTACAGCCAGGCCCAGATCCCTAGGGCAGGCCTGGGTCCCTCTGAGCCCCCAGGGTGACTGACATGCCCCTTCGTCCTGGGTTAGACCACTTTGCAGGCTCTGGATTTCTTCTCTGTCTGGAACTGCATATTCAAGGCTTCGATACCTTCCCTTGCGCTAGTTAGCATCCTCCCCTAGGGACTGAATTCTGCTCTTGACCCCTAGACACAATGATTCTGGCCTCCTTGGAGCAACTGGGCTCATCACAGGCCTTACCTGTGTGGTCTATCTGAGAGAGACAGGCTCAGGCATGTTCCCCAGCTGTGTTTCTGCATCAAACCCCTCCCCTCTGCCATGGCAGAAAGAAACCCTGAGCAGTGCAGCCTGACACCACCTCTCTTCTTGTACCTGCCTGGCCACTGCCTCTCCTGGGGTGGTACAGGCTGGGAACAGCAATTCTTAAAGACACATTTCTGCTACTCAGCCTCCTGGGACAGAATACTTCTTCTCCTCTTTATTTTTTTCTGAGCAAGACGGAGCCAATTCCCAAGCATCGTATCTCTGTTGCAACTTTGCACTGCTTTTCAAGGTGGATTTTATGGTTATTTGCAGCAGAGAATGCCCCCAGCTCTGTTTCCTCTCCCATCCCCCAAAGAGCCAGGCTTGACAAAGTAATTCTGAACAGCTCCCACCAGCAGGAAGAACATCAGCAGTTCAGACGCAATACAATAAAAACCACCAGCTTGTTTTCTCACCGGTCGCCTTGTAACTAAGCGCTAATGGTGTCTTCTGTTGCATCGATTAGGTCTGTTGGCTGGGTTTCTAATACCCCTGGCCAATCTGCAATTATAGAATACCTGCTGCTTTTCTGTCTTCTTACCTAATCATTCCATAGCTCCTTAAGGCAAGGTAAGACATTTCCACCCACTCCTAGATTTGGAATGAAGAAACTAAGGCATTTCACATACAAAGCCCAGGGCAGAATTCAGCCAATAACCTTCTAACGCCCACTGGAGCACTTTACCCACAGTCAGCTGCCACCAGGTTACTTTGGTCATTTACTCCAGACAGCCCAGTTTCCCTGCCCCCTGCAGAGACTTCTCAGAGCATCCTGTGATCCCACCCATGCAGCTGGCTGGACCACGTCCCTGACCTCAAGGCTGGCCAGTGGCATATGAGGTGGCCGGGAGTGAAAATGTTGCCATATAAGGCCAAGCCCATTGCATCTCTCAGGGAATTTGAACTCAGTATAGACAGAGGAAGGGTCCATTTTCTTTAGGAGCTGCAGAGATTGTAGCAGCAGGGACAGAGTCACTAAGTTGTCACAGAAGTGGGGGTCCAAAGCGGGGAGGCCACATGCTGCTGCCACACTGATAAAGCTGGCTGCCATGGGGTGACCTTCCTGAATGCGCTCACAGAGAGGCTCTGGGCTCTTCCTACTCATCCTCGGGGCTATTGGAAGTTTCTGTCTCGCTTATTTTCTCCTGAATCCTTACAATCAGCCCTCATTGCAAAAGGCAAACCACCCATGGCATTCAGAAGGGCTGAGGGCCAGGTTCCAGGTGGGCTAATGTAGGGATAAGGCAGAAAAGGAAGGTCGAGAGAGCCTGAGTGCAGCCATTTGGCCAATACCAGACCCCAACCTCCCCAAGCAAGGAAGTCACCAGCAAGGTGCCAATCCCAGACCACCCAAGGATGGATGAATTACTAAGCTGTCGTTGCTTAGCTTTCTGTGACAACAGTTCATAATTAACCTGTATTGCCTGACCTTAAGACAATGCTGGTCACGTACAGATGTTTCCTAAGAAGGTTTTTGGACACATAAAAACGTGACCATTGGCTGGGCACGGTGACACACACCTGTAATCCTAGCACTCGAGGAGGCCGAGGCAGGAGGATCCCTTGAGCTCAGGAGCCTGAGACCAGCCTGAGCGAGAGTGAGACTCTGTCCCTACTGAAAATAGAAAATATTAGCTGGGTGTGGGGGCACATGCCTGTAGTCCCAGCTACTCGGGAGGCTGAGGCGGGTGGATGGCTCAAGGTCAGGAGTTCGAAACCAGCCTGAGCAAGAGCAAGACCCCGTCTCTACTAAAAAATAGAAAGAAATTAATTGGCCAACTAAAAATATAGAAAAAATTGGCCGGGCATGGTGGCGCATCCCTGTAGTCCCAGCTACTTGGGAAGCTAAGGCAGAAGGATCGCTTGAGCCCAGAAGTTTGAGGTTGCTGTGAGCTAGGCTGACGCCATGGTACTCATTGGCTCAGAGGAGCTCACTGCTCCGGCTCCCTGCCTTTCGCACCACCAGGCCAGAGACAGGGCCACATCAGCACTTAAGCTCTTCCCACTCCCACATAAGCGAGTTCCTCCTCTGCCATGGTTACCCCACGCACTGTTTTTATAGGTCATCAGGCCTGTGTGGTCCACCAACAGAAGGGCATGGCTGCTAGAGAGCAGCTTGGCCTCCAGCTGGGGTCCTCTGTCCCCTACACACTGTCCCGTTGCTTCAGGGGACAAATCCTGCAGACGAGGGTCTCTGAAACTAAGGCTGCCCCCGAAAGAGCTTCCCTGCCTGCTCTTCATCCCCCTCCACCAACTTGGGACAGAATTACTTAACCAGCCCCTCGAAGGAAGGGGAGAAAACCATCGACAGTTCCAGGCTGGGTGCTGGTATTTCACATGCGTTATTCAGTCTTCACATTCCCTATAGGGGAAACATCATTACATCATCACCCCATGTTGCAGGTAAAGAAACTGAGGCACGGGGAGATCAAACCACTTCCTCAAAATCACAGAGCAAGTAAAGGCATTGAAATCCCAAGATCATCTGATGCTAGCTAAATCCCAGGCTCTTCCCATGGCACCCTGATGCCCCCGCAAAACTGCTCAGAGCCACCCAGGTGTGTGACCGTCGTGGGTCCTCTAACTCCCTCAGCATTCATGTGTGGCCCAGTGGATTGCAAGTGTATTTGGTTTATTTGAGATTCTCTTTTTTAGTCACTCCAATTATTCAGCTCTGATTTTTCTTTCTCTCACACTTCACACGCAATCCACCAGGAAGCCCTGTTGAAGCCTCCATAGTTATCTAGAGGCTCACTCTCTCCGCTGCTACCACCGTGGGCTGAGCGACACCAGGCTCTCCTGCATTCCTGACATCATTGGACTCCTTCCCTGCTACAGCTGCAGATGGATTGAATCCTAAGTCCATGTGCCACACTGTGCTCCAGCCCCGCCAGAGCTCCCCAATTCACCCAGAGCCCACACAGTCTCTGACCTCATCTGCAAGGCCTTTGGGGGTCATGGCCGGGCTCCGTTCCTCTCTCTCTCTCTCTGTCTCCTCTTTCTCTCTGCCTTGCTGCCACTGCTCCAGCCACCTGAGCCTCCTCATGCTTCTCAGAACACTCCTCCCTTCCAGGCTTTGCCCTGCACACTCCTCCCCGAGACGTCGCTTGGCTAATCCCTTCACCTCCTCCACCTGCTCACACATCACTGTCCCCCGGGGACCTCCCCAGCCTCCCCTTCCTCATACATTTCCAGCCCCGCCCACTCACCCTGCTCCAGCAACCTCATAACTTACCCATCTGTGGGGTTTGTGATGGAGTGTCGGTCCCCCTCCGCTAGAGTGAGCACAACGTAAGAACAGGGATCTTTGTCTCCATTGGCCACTGATACATCCCAGTGCCCAGAACAGAGCCTGACACCTACCTGGTGCTCACTAAATATTACTTGAAGGAATAAAATAGATACAGAGCTGACAGGATCAGTCCTACAGTCTTTATGCTGGTTCTCCCTGGGTCTGGCTGGGCACAGCTGAGACCCATCATCCCCGACGTCCTCTTCTAGGGCTGGACACAGGTGCAAATTCTACTCCTCTGCTGCTCTCCCTAAACTCCCCTCTCTCCGGGAGGAAACGTCTGTGTTATGCACATGTCTCAGTGAGCTACCCCAGCCCTGCAACTCTGCCATAAATGCAAAACATCTCACTCTCACATAAGGACAGCTCTTGGTTCTCTCCATTCTGCGCAGAATGAACACTTGAGGCATCTGAAGCTTCAATCAAGTGATGACAGAACAGTGCAGACCCCAGGGATGCTTTAATGAACAGCATCCCCCCTGCAATTCTTTTTATTGTAGTCAGAAACGGCTCATGGTGAACATCATTAGAGTAACATGGGCTTAAAAACTGAATGTGGGTTAATGTTCATAACAAGAGGATAATTAGTTTCTCCACAGACATTTACACTTAATTTCTAAAGCTTATTATTTATTATATTTTGTCTTATATAGGGCCCTTGGTAAATTGTTTGCATTTAACAAGTTGTTCGAGTCTCAGAAGTCTTGTATTTCATACTCGAGAAGTCAAAGCAACACCTTTGATCAAAGTGGAATGTTTTAATCAAATAACCATAAAATTTTCCTCAAGGAAATAATTACACCCAAAAGCACAGTGAACAGATTTTCTTTTTGTTGCTCCTCTCAATTCTCGACATTGGCCCAGTTTGGTCACTATCCCGCTGCATTTATCCAGTATGTAGCCGACTGTACTTAGCCCAGTGTTGTCCTCTTCACTGAGGTGCACTAGGGCAGCGATGGCCAAGACCATGTCTGATTGCCTGGAAAGTGTCCCATGAACGAGGAGTCTCTGGAGACCCTGATCTTGTACCCAAGGGGTGGGTCCTAAAATCTACTCCTTGGAAAAGCTTCCTGGATGCTGCTTGTGGAAACCAGATGTAGAAACCAGTACATTAGTGACTTACGCCAGAAGAGACTGAGCAAAGCACTTTGCACGTGATGCTATTGACTCCAAAATATGCATTGACTTGGATAGAAAGAAGAGAATTGGGCATGACTAATAGTTACTGAGCGTGTGATATGGAAGTTCCAGGAGAGTAAGGACCTTATTAGTCCTATTCTCAATCCTATCTCCAGTACCGGAACACAGTAGGTGCTAACAAAAATCAGTTGAGTAAATGAGCCTACTCTATGCCAATCACTTTACATACAGTAATCACTTAGGTTACTCCTTACCAAACCAGATGAGGTAGAGGCTTATTTGCCCTGTTAGACAGATGGGCATACTAATATTCCAAGAAGTTAAGTTGCTCAATTTGCCAGGAAGTGCCTGAGAAGACTGGGACTCAGGTTTGTTTAGTTCCAAAGCCGTTGCATACTGCCTACCCCACAGGCAGCCAGGTAGACAGGTCAGGGTGGGTTCAGACTGTGTCAGTTACTCCCTTTGCCAGCCCCATCTGCTGCAGTAACTGAAGACATCCACTCTGCTGGCTCAGCCCACTCACCTCCTCCAGGGCCCATCATGACCCCACCTCCATCAGAAGGTAGATTCTGGAACACATCACACTGCCTTGAGTTGGGATTCTGTTGTACTCAGGGCAGCTCCCCCCATCCACATGTTCACAGAGCTGGACAATCCCCTCCCTGTCTGCTTTCTTCCCAATCCCTGCCAAGAGGGACCTGTCTATAAGATCCAGCGTTTCCTGGGCCCATTCTTGGAATTCTTGTCTCTAAATGGGGGCCCTGGTAACCTGCTCAGCCCTTGGGCACAAGGAGACATAGACCATAGGCTTTTGCGCTGTGGCAGCTTCATAGGCAGAGATCCCATCCACTCCCAGCCTTGCCTCCGTGTCAATTCCTGCCCTTAAACCAAGCCCAGCATGACCGTGAGCCACATCCTTCACACAGGCGCGGGCAGACGGCACCTCTAATCCAGATCATGTATCTATTTAATAGCAAACAAACATCACTGCTCACAAAGGACCAGGGAGGCAGAGCTGGTGGATCAGCATGCTCTCCACATGAACAACTTCAAAATAGGTTCTCTCTTGAGTGCGGGGTCAGAAGCTTCCTTTCACACATGAGTAACAGCACATTAATATGACACCGTGCTGGGTAAGCATGGCCCCATTTTCTTGCCTCACAGGAATGAGCGCTTCAAGGCACCCCTAAAACTCCAACCCCCTCACAGTCCTGTCTCTTCTGTGCCACAGTCCTGATGATGAAGGATGATGGTGATGGAGAGCATTTCCATGCTGCTGGGATACTCACTCTTCTCCAGCACTAACTTCTTAGCGCCATAACGGCACATTGTATTTTCAAGGCTTGTCTGATCCTATTTCTTTGTAAATTGAATTAAGCTCTTTACTGTGTATTACTGATATTAAAAAAGAATGAATTCACATCTTGCAAACACAGCAAAAAGCAATCGCTCCCATGGCAAGGAAGTCATTGGCCAGCAGCCACAGGAACTCAATTTTAACTTTCAAGCCCAGTCAGCAGGCAAACACTCTGGCCAATGGCAGGGGCAGCCCTGGGCAGCATTGCCACCTGGGTAAGGTGAGCTGTCAGCACCCCAGGTCTCTCTCTTTCCTTCTTTTTCCTTCCCATCTGCTTTCAGTGCCTCTTCAACCCAAACATTCCACCCTCTTATCCTTCCAGATCTCTCCTGTGTCCTAGAGAAAAGAGCCTATACATGTGTCCACATGAAATTCAGGTACCTAAGTGGCATGACCCAGGTGAAAAATGATTTATAAAGTGCTATGCAAGAATAATAATAATAATACCCTCTATGTGAATTGCTTCTACACTTTGCCAAGCACACCTGTCTCAGTGATATAAGAACCCTCATTAAGCTTTTATCCCCAATCCCTCTACTCTCAGTTTCTCCGAATTTTAGGATCCTGGTGGTAAGGAATGAAAAATAAAGGAAGGAAGAAATGAAGGTTAAAATTCCCAGGCTTCAGGAGAATAGTGATTTTGAGTAGAGACTAGAGAAGAGTTAGGGTAATTTTCTGTACTCCTCAAGTTGATGGAAGAGAGTAGTCCCATATCTGTTTTTTGGCTTTTTTGAATATTTTGAATGATTGAGATCAATAAAAGTGTGAAAGGAGCATGGACTACTTTGGCATGACATTTCTATAATCTAAATGTCCATGTTAAGAGAATGATTAAATAGTATGCATCGATTAAAAGAATAAGGGAGATCTATTAATATATGTATGGATATGGAAAATTCTCCATTGAAAAAAGCAAGTCACTGAATAATGTATCTAGATAGAATCTTAATACAGACACATACACACATACATACACATAATAACCATGCTTGTATGTAAAATATGTATGTGACAATACATGAAAAAAGTCAGGATGGGTTATCAAATTATCAAAAGTCATCATGAGTGGGGAGGGGAGTGAGATTACAGGAATAAGAAATTAAAGGGAATTTTCATTGTTTATTCCAGATACTTCTGTATTGTTTGAATTTGGGCTTATAAGGAATATGCATTGATTTTGTAATTTTTTTCATGAAAGCAACAAGATCTTTTCACATCAAGGGAAATTAATAAACTGGTCCCCCCCTGCCAGCCATTTAAGGCAGGCAGTTTAGGACTGTGGCCTGATGGCGAATGCTCCAGGCTACTGTCCCCATGTGAGTGGTCCCAAAGCTGGGCCCCATGACCTCAGTGAACTGAGCACTTGCTTGTAACTCGCACACCCTCATTGTGCCCAGGCTCTGAATCGGGATAGAAAATTCCAGCTAAGCACTGAGAACTGCGTGTACTGTATCTGACGGGAATACCAGACTCTAGCCGTTCCTCCTATTAGAATTCATATTGAGAGTCAAGGAACAAAAATATTTTGCACATCTCGCTGTGGCACCTAGATAAACACACACATGGGTACTTGTAGTTACCTGACTAATGATCTTGCTTTAAGATTGTTTTTTTTTTTCAAGGAGCTAAGAGGAAGGTTATCATAGAAATTATATCTTCACTCAGAAAAATGCTGTCAGGTTTTAATCAAACTTGCAGAAAATATTAATAGTAACTTTAGGGTGTGTGAATCTATCTCTTCCCTATATTGAATGCAGGTGAAAATGCTAGTTGGTGGCCCTTGTATGTGTGCCATCTACCTACTGCCCTCACCGCAGCTCCCATTCCAGCTCTGCCTGCGACAGTATCTCCAGGCTGACTCTCAAGACTTCTTCTTTTCCAGGATAGGTATTGGCCTGAGCTATTGTCAGGCTCCAGCGTTCCTTCCAAGAAGAGAGATTACACAGCTCTCTGGGCTCCAGCAGGGTCAGGCTGCTCATCCCCCATGCAAGATAATTTCGGAAAAGGTCTATACTTCCTTCCTGACAACCCGATGGTAGCTACCTGTGGTTTCTTCTTGCGGCTCTGGGTAGCCGCTGGCTGGAAACATGGGTGCCCAATTGAGAAAGCCCTGCCCTGACCAGTCAGGAACCCAACAGTAGGAGGGAGAGGTTTGCCTTGGCTACAGGCACTTGCAGCCTGAATTTGGGGCAAAATGTCTGTAGAGATTTGACAAACAATGATAGAACCAACTAAAAATTGGTGTGCTTTGAATTGCCATCATGCAACTGGCAATTCCAAACAATGTCAGAGACAAAATCCTCATCCCTGCCAGGGTGGACCCCTCTCAAATCCTGTACAACAATGCCCAGGAACCTCCTAGCACACCCTGGCCAAGAATGCAAGGTCTGAAGTTAGACACCCTGGTTAGAATCCTGAGCCTACCGCTTACTGACTCTGGGAGCTTGTAAGATACTTAACATCTCTGAGCCTCAGTTTCCCCTACTGTAAAATGTTAATATGATATTTCACAGGGTCATTGCAAAGATACAATGAGAGACACTATATAAAAACTCTTGGTAAATGGTAAAGTGATATAAAATGTCTTATTTAATATTTGTAGTTAAAATTAGGTTTGTATTTGAGGCTTTCCAAATATGGCCAGTGTTTTCACCCTTCCATGCTTTTCTGCGTGTTTCTCTCTGTGTGCAATGCCTGCCCTCTCTACCTGCTAACTCTCTTCCTCTTTTTCACTGTAATCTGTATCTCTGGACCTCCCCAGCCTGCTGTTATGGCCACGCTCCCTTTTCAAGTCCAAAGTAAGTTGGCCAAATCCCTATCTCACAAAGTATGGTGTCCCAGGGATCCCAAAGGGTCATTCACTTCCTCATAAATCAGCAACCCCTGCCACTTATGCACTGTCACAACCCCTCCAGGCTGACTCTGCCACCATAGGCCACAGTCAGTCCCTGGTGCTGCTAAGGGTCTCAATGGAACTCTGGCAACCCACACAGATATTCCTTCTCCCAGTGTCCATTCAGGAAGGGGGACCTAACTCACAGCAAAACTGCCTGGGCTCCAGGGGCACAGCTCTGAGCATCTCCTCTTCCAGGTGACATTCACTATAATTCCCCAAGGCCAGTTCATGGTGCCAGGTGCCCAAGCCAGGGACTTGAGCATCATTCCTTCCCCCAAGCTAGATCCAGGTCATTAATCCAGATTCCGCCCTTGTGTTGAGTACACATCCCAGCTCAGTCAGTGGCTCTATTCCCTGGTCTAGTCTCCTGACACACACTCCCTGGTGGTTGGCCCGAATGAATAGAAACCTGACCCAGTTCTCACATGACCTGGGTGGTAGCACCTAGGCTAGGTTTGATCCGGTTGACACCATGGTGCCCAACCCCTCGACAGGCCAATTGCCAGCATACCCTGGGACATTCCTGGAGGTTAGGTCAGGAATCTGTCAGGGCCTTAGGATGTGAGCTAGCCCCTGCCTCTCCTGCGTGGCGCTGACATTCACTAAAGCAAATGATACCCTACCTGGGCTCAGCTGACTATGAACTTTTGGAGAATGAGGAATCAGAGCTTGCCCTTTAGAACTATCTTCAGCTGATTTGCTTCTCCTAATGGGTGTTCTCATAGCTAGACTTAGGAAAGAAATCCTTTTGTGTGATCGCTGCTATGTGCTGAAGTGTGTTCCCCTAAAAATTCCTACATTAGTTCCTCACTCTCAGTACCCTAGACTAGGAACAAATTTGGAGATATAGTCTTTAAAGAAGTAATTTAAGTTAAATGAGGTTATTGGGATGAGTCCTAATCCAGCAGGGCTGGGTCCCTGTAAGAAGAGAAAATTTGGACACAGACGTGTGCCAAGGAAAGACCCTGTGGAGTCCCAGGTAGAGGATGTCCATCTGCCAGCCATGGAGAGAAGCCCAGAGCCGACCCTCCCCTCACGGCCCTTAGAGGACCATCGACACTTTGATCTCAGATTTCTCATCTGCAGAACTGTGAGAACACAAATTCCTGTTGTTTAAACCACCCAAACTGTGGTATTTTGTTAGGGTAGCCTTATCAAAGGAATATAACCACTCGGCACTAACATAAGAAGGAAAGAGAAAGAAACCCATGAATCAGGTGGGAACTGCCGCCTGAGCTCTCTCCTGGACTGGCTGCATCCCGCGTGTCGGCCACAGCACAAGCCAGGGTTAGTCCAGGCTGTAGCTTTGCGTCTGATTCCCCCAGACACTGGGAGTCTCTGTCTCTCATTCTTAAAGCTAGGTCTTCCCACAGCCCCAGGAATAGGAAGCAAGACCAAGGTGCTGTGGGTCGGAGGGTGGGGCAGTGATGTATCAGCAAGGCAGTGGATGTGGTCATGGTCACTCCCTTCAATCACTGTTGCAGCTTCATCAAGGTCCGACATCTATACATGAGCTGCTCAGGCAAATGCAACCAGAGAACTGAGCTTGGAAACAAACAGATCAGTGAGGAGGGAAGCACTGTCCAGATGTCCAGAGGCTGGAGGTTGTGTGCTGCTGATCCCTGTTGCCAAAAAGGAACAGGAAAAAAAAAGTGGTGAGTACCTTTGAGGCAGAAAGAGAAAGGAGGAAACTCTTCCAAGAATGCTGCTGAGAGCAAGGAGGCATCTGCAACGTGCCTTTCGTAACCTGCTCGGATTTGTATTTTACAACGGGTCCAAAGCCTACACAAGTAACTGGCCAAAGAAAAATGAATCATTTGGGTCTAGTGCTTCTTCAGTGTGTTTTTTTTCTTAAAAGAAACATTATAAAGCTGAACATCTGAAATGATTTTGGATTCACACCCACTGTCTGTGGAACAGCTTGGAGCTGACTAGTTTAGCTCTCTGAAAGACACTGGGATCCGTTCAGATACTGCCCACATGCCAGAGCCTGGCACCAGCCAAATTCTCAGAGATCTGGTTCTTGCAAACAGCTCCCTTCGCCTCCCTCCTCCTGTCGGCTGGGCTGCTGCTTGCTGTCTTTATCCCTGGTTTAGGGGCAGCTGCTTCCATCCTCACCCAGGCCCTCACTCCCGCTGTTAGGATACGGCAAAGTTGACCACTCAGCTTCTCTAGACAAGCCCTTGGAGCCACACTCCTATTCTCTCTCACTCCTCCCCCATCAAACATTGCTTGTGTTTGTGCAAATCTGAACAGGCTGCTGCACGAGCTTCCTTCTCACTAGCTCACTTCCCACCAGCTCTTGTTCGGCATCCTCTTCTCTGATAACCAATTTGCTCAGACAAAATGGACCTTATGTAACAGCTGCCACTTCCCCCCCAGCAAAGGTGGCTTCCAAGCCCCGGTTGAAGCACAGACATCTACATACTCTACTTGCAGAAGCAAACACCGTGATGGGTCCCTGGCGCCCCTCCAAGGAGGGTCCACACTGTCCTGCCTTGCACCTCAGCAACCTGGTCAGAGATTACACTAGCAATTGTCACCTAATTGTCCTTCAGTCTCTTCTCAGAGATTTCAAGTGCTCCAAATTGTTTTTTGGCTAATAAAAACTAAGGAGATTTGCAGGAAACTCCAGATGCATTTGAACACTTGCGGGCATTGCGCAGCCTGAAGGCAGATGAAACTTAACTCAAATAAACATAAGGTAATGTGCGTCGGCAAAAGTAATCTCAGACGCAAGCATACATCTGTGCACTCCAAATTTGTAGCTGTCTCGGAGGAAGGAGATCTAGGAATAGCTCATAATGGATGAAATGGGCAGAGTAGCCAAAGATTGTCCCAGAGTAACGACTCCTTGACAAGGAAAATCAGATCTCACTTTGCAGGGACTCCATCAGTGGCCCAAACTAGAATGTGCTGCTTGGTTCTGCTACAGATTCCATAGTTCCCTCCCTGCTTTTAGGTGTGGGAAGACAGCAAGAAGTGGTGTTCAGGTGATACCCTCTGAGGCCAAGAGTGTGTGGTGGTATTCCTTTTGGGGTAAGTAGAGGTGTGTGTATGGGTTTGTCCATTTTTACCAATGCCTGCCAAGCCCTGGAAAATGCCAAATTCTCTGCATCTGCTGTTTAACCCCCAGGAATACATTTAAATGATGGGCCATCTTTCAATTGATAGCATCCCCCAACTTCTGTCAATTCTCTACTTTGTTACATAAAAATTACTGAAAATCTGTGTTTTGAAATCTTATATACATGTGCTACAAAGGGAGCTTAGTTCTTGGGGTGGGTGGGATATATACAGCACACATTCATATACATACATATATACACATACACAAATACGTACATACCTATATGTGTGTCTGCACACACACACTCCTGCTCACTGTGATTCCTATAGGTACGACTCTGCCTGGCCCCAGAAACCCAGCAGACAGGGAAGTGACTACCAGCAGTGCAGAGGCAACAGCCCTTGCCAGGCAGCAGGAGGCTGGTGCAGCCCACCAGTCATGCCTTTGTCCTGGCCACCTGTCCCTCCTCCAAACCTCTGGAGGGTGCTGGCAGAAGGCCACCAGCCCTGAATCTTCAAGGCTTCTCTAAGATGTGCTGATACCTGGAAACAGGAGAGAGAGATGGTTTGTCACCTCCCTCTGGCCTCACAGCAACATGGGCCTCAGCCAGCTCTGCTCCCCGCCTCTGCCGCAGCGACCACGCACAGTCAAGGAGCAGTGCACTAGAGAAGCCTGTGGGTTGGGTGGGGATGCGAGGTCTGAATGTCTTCCCTCCTAGAAAGTGGAGAGAGAAGTTCCAGAGCCCGCAGTCCAGGGGCCCCTGAGGCATGGAGAAGAAAGGGAGACGTGGCCACAGCCCCACCTCCAGGGGCTGGGCAGTGCATTTGGCCCCTCACACGGGGCCCCACTACACCATCAATCATCTGGCAGCACCAAGACCGCCTGGCACATGGGGCTAGTTCACAGGGGTCAGTGTGTGACGTGCAGCTTCCGGTAGTGTGAAAGTCCATCACTGAAAACTGTGGACTTCTTTCTCCGTCCCCAAGAACTAAGCCATCTCTCCTCTTCCTCAGGTGCCCATGTCCTCTGGCCTGCTGGCAAGGAAAAGCCTTTGCACAGTTTCTCGGCCGCCCTGATGCTACTGGCACAAGCAGACCGCCCCATTCGAGGCCTTGAGAGTCTTCTATTTCTAATAATCCAAGGAATGTATCACTCATTTATTCATCAAATTTTTCTCCTCTGCTCCACACCAGTCACTCCGCTTAGCAGAGCAGGAGAGAAAGAGTTAGCAGCTGACAGGAAGAGAGAAACTGCACCCAATTCTCAGTGTCACTAAGAGCAACAACGCAAATAAAATGCTCAGAAAAACTTGGGAGAACAAAACAGAAATGCACTTGTAAAGTCCTAATAAAGAGGATACCGATTGATGCCATAAAGGAGGAATTGATCGGTTCTTCCCGGGCTTCCTGTGCACACAGGTCACTGAGGACCTGATTTGGAAGGTCTGCGGTGGGGCGCGAGACTGCAGTGGTGCTGGCCTCAGACTGCACTTGCGTGATGAGGTTCCAGACCTCGGGACATTTCCGGGGCTGTCTCATACGCACTCCCAGTACCAGCCAATGGTGTGACAATACGGGGCCATGCAACCCTCGCACCGCACGGGGAGGCTACTGACATTACTGGATGGACATGCAGAGCTCAGAACAAAGGCCAAGAGGAGGACTATGTGTGCCTCATGTCAGCTGTAAAAACAAGGCAGCAGGACAGCGAGTCAATGAAGCCAGCTGGCTTCACACCTTCCAGAAAGAAATGAAAGGGCTTCCCATCTCATCCATCCCACGTAAGCCCTGTGTATGTCACGTCTCCATCTCTGAGAGATGACAAAATGAAATGCTCTGAGAAAGCAGCCTTTTTGGAGAGCAGACCATTTATAAAAGGAAAACACTGTAACCATGAAATTTTATCTGTGGAGAAATGAGCAACTTCTCTGTTGGGGGGGTGTCTAGCAGGAGCTGTAGCTAGTGTCAGGGCAGAGAGGCTCCTGACTGGGGCAGGGCAGGGCAGAGGGGGGTGCTGCCCAGGCTCCTGCTCATCCACTGGAGGGTCCTCTAGATCCTGAATAGTGGAACCCAACCAGTTGCCTCCCAGCTGAGCAGGCTACTGCATCTATCAGACAGCCCTCTGTGTAGCACCACAGAGGTTTAGGAAAGGACAGTGTTATTTACGGTCCCAAAGGAAGCCATGTTATTCAAAGTTTCAAATGCACGTAAACATCCAAAAACAAACCCACACAACCAGAAAGGAAACATGAGCCATTAAATGTGTCAGATCAAGTCACAGAACATCTTTCAACTTCAGTTTTTTCATCTTTGGGCTGGGGATGTTTGGACCAAGTCACCTTTTACTTCTGAAATTCTATGATCCATGAAAGAGCACCTTGCAAGAAATTCTAAAAAATGCCAAAAACAAACACGAGAAACCGAGGGCATCAGTGGAGTGTGCTGAAGGAATGAAAACGGAAATAAAAGATTGCATTCGTGCTTTGCCTTGCCCTTCACCGAGAGGATGTGTGCCCTTGAAATGGACAGGTTGGCACATTCAATAAAATCGTCGTAAATGCACAGGATGTTCCAGTCTTAGCTGACAAAACAGATATCAATAAATCACCCAGACAGGATGTGATCCACCGAAGAATTTCAAATGAATGCATGGGCAGAACCGGGGAGCTGTCGACGGTGATGTGAGAGCAGTTGTTGCGACAGCTGCCGTGCCAGAGGACAGTCGAGTTGCCAGCGTCATTCTGAGTTTCCAGAGGGGACCCTCGGAAACCACCAACTGGCTGTTTCTCCCTTCCATGCTAGCCAAACTGCTAGAGTCTTTAAATAAAGTACAGAATTGCAGAAAGCTCAATCGGCACAACCCATGGAGGCGGGATGGGTCTACACGGAAGAATCGGTGTGATGGTCGGAGCTCCCCGGGACGCACAGAGTCAGAGGAATGAGTCGTGTTGCGGCCTTGGACATGCCTTTGACAAGTGTCCACGCCAGAAACTTAAATGTGGGTCAAGAATGATTGGGTCACCATAAGATTAAGGGACTATTTGAAATGGACAAAGAATTGAATCTTAACATAGGAAAACCAGGTAATAAAAAGAGAACCTTTGTGTGTGTGTGTGTGTGTGTCTGAAAAATAAGAATTTGCAAAGATCAGGAGGGGCAGACTTTGGTAAATAGTTTAATAAACACATTTTAAGAACTAGGTACACAGTGAAACTTCCAAGGTTGTAATCAACCCTGAGACATTCCAAGTGAAACAGCAAGTCAATAGGATAGAGACTTTTTGAGGCTAAACAGAAAGTGGTACAAGAATTTTAAGGCAGGTCCAAGTGAAAGCACCCTAAGAACAAATAGTTTTAGAACAATAACCTAGAAAGTATCCATGAAGCCAAGAGAAGGCCCCGGGAGTTATTTGAGAACATTAAGCCAATACAGGACAGTAGCATCAAAAACAATAAAATGCCAGGCACTCCATAAATATTTGTTAAGTGAATGAAATGCTGAACCATCAGAAAGACACAAAATAGAAAATATGTCCCAAACTTGAACAAAACTATTTGTATGTAACAGGATATTAAAATGGGACTCGTCTTGCCTCCATAGACAAAAACAATAGATGTTACATTCTAAAGTAAGACCATTATTTTTTACAGGACTTGTAAAAAGGGGATGGCTGACAATCTCAAAAAGACACATACTGAATGATTCCATAGAATAACATAACTATAGAGATGTAGAACAGATTAGTGATGCCAGGTTAAGGAAGCTATAAAACATAGCATGAAAGAGCCTTATAGTGATAGCAGTTATATTAATAGATCTTGATTGCAATGGTGGTTACGTGTGGTTACACACATGTGGTAAAATTACGTAGAGTTGTGAACACACACACACCCCCACAATTGAGTGCATGCATGACTGTGTAATATGAATAAGCTCTTTGAATTGTACCAATTTCAATTTCCTGGTTTTGATGTTGCTCTACAGTTACACAGATGTTAACACTGGAGATGAAGGTTGCATGGACTCTCCTGTATATTTCTTAGCAATTTCCTGTGAACTTGTAATTATTTCAAAATTAAAAGTTTTTAAAAAAGAAGTGGGTGGGTCAAAAACTAGTCTCAAACCTGAGCTGATCACCCACCTCTAGCCTATGTAAGTGATTAGAGAATTTAAGGAAAGGAGAGAGTGCAGGTTGAGAGAACATTTTTAGAAAATGCTCTAGATATGTTATGATTCTAAACCTCTCCTTGGAATAAGGAGTAGAGTGGTGGCCCCTCATGTTAGAATTAGTGAAGAACCTTCAGGAGGAGCACCCTGAGAGCACGATAGAGGTAGGTACAATGCCCCCAACTGGAGCACAAATGGACAGAAAAACAGTATTTATTACGAGAACCAAAGTCAGTTTTTCTTTGTATGAGCAGAGAATCTGAGCTAGGCTCGATAAAGAAGACAGGATAGTGAGATGCTAGCTATTCAAAACTATGTGAGATGCCAACTCTTCAAAAAGCTGGCCCACCTAAGCTGGTTCAGTCCATTATGGGGCCACTAACTGGGGGTAATTGAGAGAGTGACCTGAATTAAGGCATCCTGGATACTGCGCAGACAATTTAAAGAAAAGTAACCAGTGAGTAGAGGGCTTGGAGTGGTCAAATATTTAGTTTGATAAATATTCAGGCACAGTTTCCCTCAAAGACCAAATGCCTGTGATAAAGTGAACATAAGAAAAAAGAATATGTCAGATCAGCCACTTTTAACCTCTCTTATCTTTGGAAATAAAAAGACTATTTATAGATTGCTTATCCTCTTCTGTAAGGGCTGCTTTGAAGATGCCGGGCACGCAGTCTCTGCACCCCTCCTCAGCGCCGGCTCCCACCGAGCACGTGTCCTCCCTCACTGGGCCCCGGAACCCCAGCCCCTCCCCTGGCCCCATGTGGCCCGGGATTACTAAGAACACACCTGTTCCCGGTCTCCGAGTGCCTACGATCTTTTGCTAGTTCCCCCAACTCGACCCACACCTCCATCAGTCTCTTCCTTTGGGGAGGAAAAAGATGACGTGCATATTGTCCCTAGGATATAAATGGACAAATGGCTTCCTTGCTCTTCAGTTCACTAACTGGTGTGCTATATGTGCCCATGAATGGTGTCTGGCCTGCGTCACAACTCTGATGCCTGTGCCAGGGACTAAAGCCTTGCCACTGGCTTGGAGCTTCATCACCTGTGAGTGCTTGGGGGGCCAGATTCAAGTAGCTGTTGCAGAAAAGACCCTCTGTGAAGGTGGCTAACTCTCTTTCTAGATGGACCCCTCCAGGGCTTTTTATTTTCTTGACACTGATTGATATAAACTTATAAGATCTAAATAGCCTAATTAAAATCAGGGGTAAGTCTCCCTGTGACATCCACTGCATGGGGAATATAATAGGTAACACTTTTGAAATTAGTGCCACTGACCTTGAGAGACGCCGGAGGCCCTGAATGCAGGCATAATAAAAGGAAGGGGCAATCCCGTGTGGCCTTGCTTTGGCTGAAATGTCCATTGATCTTCTTGCCAGCGCAGCAGAGTAGAGCATGCTTGGACTTAGAGGTTGCAGGCACCTGGGCTTGCATTCTGGCTCGAACCATTAGGACCTGCAAGGCCTGGGGAATTTTCATAATTTCTCTAGGTTTCTGTTTCTTCTTCTGCAAAATAGCATTAGCGGGAGGACTAAATGAGATACCGCGTGAAGACCTGGCACAAAGTAGCCTCTCAAATAAATCACAGTTGTGAATGCAATTGAAATAACACAATACATCAGATATGCTTCTCTGTGTTTCTTGAAGTTTTCTCTTGGGTATTAATAATGTCCATCAGTTGCTGTCTCAGAGGGAAGTTGCACTAGCATGTACAGCGAGTTTCTCCCAGTGTGGCGATCACAGCTCTGATATCTGCTAAGCTTGTAAAACTGCAGAGTCTGGGGCCCCACCCCACATCTCAGGAGTGTGGGGCCCAGGACGCTACATTTTTAACAGGCATTCCAAGTGAGTCTTTCACACATAAAAGTATGAGGACTTCTGGTCTATATGCCATGGATTTTAAAATGCATTGGTGATTTTTTTTCTAAAGGAGAGTCCAAGAGGGAGGGCCAGTGGTGCTTTTAGCTGGTCTCACAGATGATGGCTGGAGGAGGTGCCCTTTGCCCCAGTCTCAGGATACTGGTAGGAATGGCAACCTTCCTCACCATCCCAACACTGTGATGCTCTCCTGCCTAGAAAAGTAGCCAAACAGCCAAGTATGCACCCCATATCTGCCTATACTATCAAGACTTCCTAAAAATTTTGGATATTTTCTGGAATTAAGCATACTTTCTCCCTCTCAGCAAATTTAAGAGAAATAAAAGTGAGGACCGAGTGACAATGAGTCCCTCTCTAAATGATCACTGGAAAACTCAAGTTCACAGTAGGTTACGCAGAGGGCCTCCTGCCTCACACTTAGATACTGGTCAGGAAACGCAATAGTTTCCGCATTTTATGGAGTTCCTTTCTTTCCTCCCTTCCTTATTTTTTCTTCATTTCTACTCACCAAAAATGCTGTGTGCATCATGGTCTAAATATTAGGAGGAAAACGCTGAGTGAGGCCATTCCACGCTAGCTCTCCAGCGCCCACCCTGTCTCTGTGCGTCTTCCCGGCCTCGATCCCTGTCTGTGATCTCTTACTTCTGACTAGTGAGGAACCAGAAGCTTTCTCCTCCAGGTCTCTGATTAACTGTCCTGTCTAGCTGATTCAACCTCACTCAATACAAGAGGGTCTTCGGGATCTGAGCCACTAGAAATTAAGGACCCTATTTGTTTTTTTTTTTTTTTTTTGGAAGGACCAAGTCTGCATCTAACCTAAATGATGAAATGAAAACCTTCCTTTTGCTGACAGGTCTGTTGCTATGTACCAAGATAGCTCTGTGAAGAACTATCCTGTAAGTCATTCCCTGATGTGTGGCTAAGTCTAACATCATTTAGGGAAGATGAGGACCATTCTGGGGCTTCGAGGATGTGGAGCAACAGAAAGAGTACCCCAAATTGATCCTTGCCAGGTTTATTCTACTGGCTCAGAAAGCCTCATTTGGGGTGACTCCAGAACTATTGCTCCTTAATCAGCCCTTTGTTTTTCAAGAAAAAATGAATATGGTTGGGTAATAGGGGAGCCATGTCTACATCTAGAGAGGAGCTTGGTGACACAGCTGATTATTATGTTCAGAGTTTTCAGACCCACAGGATCCTGTGAGAAGGACACGGACCCCTTTATCCCAGCCATTTGTTCTCACACATGTTATACTTGATGACAAAAGGGACCAGGAGAGAAGGATGGATAACACACTCAATATTCACCCATTCAACAAATGTCCACTGAGCACCCACTCTTAGACAGGCTCTGTGCAAGGGCAAGGCGCAGGGATTAGAGGGATGCACCCTCTAATGCCTCATGGTTTGCACCCTCACAGGCTAAGGGGGAGACAGGCCAACTATCACAATGAGGTGTAAGTAGAGAGCGACCAAGATGTGGTGGGAGGGAAGGGAAGGGCCATCAAACGCTGCCTGAGGCATCTCAGAGGATCAGCCAACTCTGTCAGTTCAAGACAGAACTGCAGACTCAGTTTCCATGGCAGGTCAATGGGGTTACCTCTTAGTCCCAGGAGAGCATCATTACCGCAATTGTTTGAGTGGCAGGGGAAGAAATGGTTGCCTGTTGCTCCTACAAGCCCACCTCCTTGCTCAACATTACAGAAAATTACAGCCCACTTGGTAGAGATCATTCCTCCCTGACATGGGAAATCATGTTCCTGTGAATCACTCCACACCCCACAGCCACTATTTTTCATCACATATGAGCTGTTATTTCCAGCTGGGTGTTGACAAGACAAAACTGTTCCTAATGCTTAAGTAATAGAGTGGAAAATAGTTGACAAAATATGAAAAGGTTGATTTTGATTATACATACAATCTCATCTTTTAAGAACAAAATGTAATTTGAGCAGGCATGAGTCATTCCTTGGAAGGTTGTGAAGTGATATACATAGATACATATTTAGATGGTTAGTTAATTGGTTAGTTTTAAAATAATAGCTTTACTGGTTTATGCATGCAGATTATAAAAACTCAAGATACATACAAAAAAAATGCATTACTCAAATCCCACTACCACCAATAACTAATGTTAATATATGGTGCACATCAGTTCAGACATCTCTCTATGATTGGATGGAGGAATGGATGGGTGAACAAAAATAATTTTGTAAGAATGGGATCATGTCATATTTCTTTCAAAAATAGAAATATTACATTTATTTTGCATAAATTTAATAGAAGACAAAAGAAACTAAAGTGAAAATAAAGGAAATGCTGAAATTCATAGAACTTTCCTTATTCTTAAAAGATTGCTTTAAGAATAAGAAAAAAGATAATGAAGATCATTAAAAGGATGCTTTTCTAATTACTTGTTTCAATTTTGGACAGTATACATTGGAAGGTTTTGTCATGAAAGGCTAAGTGACCAGTAGGCTTATATTTCCTCCTGCCTTTCCTTGTACCACCTCCTGACTGTTTGGGTGCTTTATTTTGTGTACTTAGTCAAGACTTAGGTATTTACATTTGTTGTGCAATCATACTTCCCTTAGTTGTAATTGTTGCTGTTTTTATTTAATTTTGACTCTGTATTTAAATGGATTCAATCTTCTCATCAGTGGTTATTTTACCATTCTTTGGTTCATCTCTTGATGGGATGGATTTCTCCATCACAATGATATAAAATATTGATTACAGCAAACATGTATATATGGCATTTGCTATGTTACAGGCACTATCCAAGCACTGTGTATATATGTCAAATACATCCTCATGTTGTATTGTCTTTGAGCTCCTTAACTATTATGTAATTATTTTTCCTCTGTATTTGCTGTGATTATCTCAAGTCTTGTAGTTAATATGACTTTTAGCTATGTCTACTATCTCTTTCTAATTCTAACAAGTACTCAGAATTTTATTTTGTTCCTTTAGTTCTTCAATATCTCATTCCATCTCATTTTGTTGTTTTATCATGTTATTTTGATCTTTTATTTTATTTAATCCATGTTCTTTTTAAGTTCTTGTAAAGCTCAATGTGCTTGCAAGGAATCTGCTTGCTATTTTGGTTTTGGGTTCTTCCAGACAGGATTTTCCGTATGTCTTTAACATGCATTTTATTGCTTAGAATATTTGTGTAGTGATTGAACCGTGTCTTTTCATCTCACTTATGCCTAATGTGGACAATTCTGATGGACCTTCTATTTCTTGATAGAATACCATGTGGGTGAATTTTCCTGGTCATCCTCCCTGCCTCACATAAAACCTTTCGCCTCCCTGCCCTGAGCTGCAGTTTGAGGCCGGATGTTATTTTCAGTCTCCTTTTTTGTAGTCTGAAGCTGTGGACCTGAGGGAGGAGGATGGTTCAGCTGGGCCTGAGCAGAGTCCTTGCTTGGAGGCCAGAGTGTCACTCCTTCCTGAGTTGAAGCTATCTTTATACGACACCCAGTCCATCTAACCAAGGGTGTGGGCCACTGCCCTGGGCCTCAGCAGCTCAACAGAGAGGCCTGCAAACTCTCCCACCTCTGATGAAGGCCCAGGGTCAAGGCTTCTTCTCTCAAGGACTTTTCCTGGAATTTTCCCCGAATTGCTTACTCACCCTCTCAACTTATTTCTCTTGAAGCTGGAGAGTATTGGTGAGAACCCTCAGGCTTCCATTAATTGGCCACGTTTCCTCTAAAGGGTTTGGCTGAGGAGCAGGAGAGGGGTGGGGATATGAGGTTAGGAGCCCTGCTCAGCTGCTACAGCAACTTCTGTTTCTTTTAGTAGCTGCTACTTCTTGAGTTTTATGGAATAAAGTGGTTCCTCCTTCCTTGTTTGTTTGGTGCTGGTAAATCAATCTCTCTCTCTCTCTCTCTCTCTCTCTCTCTCATGCTACTTTCTGAGCATTTTATTATGTATTATGGAAAAAGAGATTCTATGTTCACTACTACAGTTTGTCATTCTTGTTAGAATTTTTAAAACAAAAGTTCTGCCCAGCTTACTTAATTTTTAAATTGAGGTATAATAAAATTCACATAAGATTCATCATTCTAATCATTGTAAAGTATACATCTGGTGGCATTTAGTACATTCACAACGTTGTACAACCATCACCTCTGTCTAGTTCCAAAACATTTTCGTCAACCCAAGAGAAGACCCCACACCCACAGAGTACGCCCTCCCCATTTCCCTCTCTCCCCAGCCACTGGCAACCACCGATCTGCTTCCTGTTTCTATGGATTTGACTCTTCTGGACATTTCATATAAATGGAACCATGCAGTATGTGACCTTTTGTGTCTGGCTTCTTCCACTTAGCATAACGTTTTTCAAGGTCATCCACAAGGTAGCATGTGTCAGAACTTCATTCCTTTCATGGCCTCATAATATCTAACTCTATGAATATACCACATTTTGTTTATTTATTCATCAGTTGATGGACATTTGGGTCATTTTCATCTTTTGGTTATTTTGAACAGTGCTGCTACAAACATTTGTGTACAAATTTTGTTTGAATACTTGTTTTCAATTCTTTTAGATATATACCTAGGAGCGGAATTACTAAAACTGCATGTGGTAATTCCATGTTTAACTTTTTGAGAAACTAACAAATATTTTTGCACAGCAATTGCACCATTTCACACTTCCACCACCAATGAAGGAGGGCTGCAGTTTCTCTACGTCCCTGTCAACACTTGGCTATTTTCCTTTTATTATTATTAGTATTAGCTAGTTCACTTTTTAATACTTTTGTTGTTAACATTATCAGACTAACACCCTGATAAAGATTTATAAAATTTTGCAATATGGTTTGGACGTTTGGCCCCTCAAAATCTCATGTTGAAATTTGATCTCCGGTATGGAATGTGGGGCCTGGTGGGAGGTGTCTGGGTCATGGGGGATCCCTCATGGCTTGTGTGGTGCCCTCTCCATGCTTTACAGGCTGGTTGTTTAAAAGAGTCCGGCACCACCTCCTCCTCCTTCTCTTGCTCCCACTTTCCCCATGTGACACGCAGGCTTCCCCTTCGCCATCCACTTTGATTGGAAGCTCCCTGGACACCTCACCAGAAGCAGATGGTGGTGCCACACTTCTTGTACAGTGTGCAGAACCATGAGGCCAAATAAACTTCTTTTCTTTATAAATTACCCAGCCTCCAGTATTTTCTTTACAGCAATGCATGCAGGTTAATACACCTTGGTCCCCTATTTACCTCAGTGTTTCCCGTATTGGTCCCTCTGTTAGCCTGGGCAAAGCCATCTGTCATGAAGGCTTCCATATATATTTGTTGAATACATCGATAAGTATTTACTGAGTACTTACTACACTCCAGATTCTGACTGGGCATTGGGGATAGAGGAAGGCAGGGTCACCCTCAGGTCATTCATTAGAGAATAGAAGAGACAGACATTTGCTAGTTTCCTATGGATACTATAACAAATCACCACAAACTTAGTGGCTTGAAACAACATAAATTTATTATCTGAAAGTTCTCTAGGTTAGAAATGTTATACAACAGGTCTCACTGGGCCAAAAAAATCAGCATATTGGCAGGGCTACTTTCCTTTCTGGAGGCTTGGGGAGAGAATCCGTTCCCTTGTCTTTTCCATCTTCTAGGGGATGCCTAGTTTCCTTGGGTAGTGGGCCCTTCCTTCACCTACACAGTCAGCATTGTCGCTTCTCCCTGACCCTGTTTCCATTGTCACATCTCTGTTTCTTACCACAGACAAGAGAAGTTCTCCCCTTTCAAGGATTTGTGTGATTGGGTTGGGACTATCTGGATAATCCAGGATAGTCTCCCCATCTAAAGGACCTTAATTTAATCACATCTACAAAAATCTCTTTTTTCATGTAGGTAATGTATTCTGGGGTTTGCTCATGTATGTTCTGTAACAAGTTCCAGGGATTAGGGATTAGGGTGTGGGCATCTTTGGGGGAGCAATATTCTGCCTACTATAGACAGGTGAACAAAGGATAATAATAAAAACAGCTACTATTCATTAAGATATTACTGTGTGCCTGGTACCCCTCTAAGAGTTTTACTTGAATTAACTCATTTAGCCCCTGCAATACTCCTATGAAAGAGGGATTATTATGACTCACATTCATAACTGAGGAGGACGCTAAAGTGCAAAGAAGTGACTTGTCTGAAGTCTCACAGCTGGTAAATAGCAGAGCAAGGATCTTAGCCCAACAATCTAGCTCCAGAGCTGTGCAATCAAAAAGGGGTCCTCTACTTCTGCAGTCCCCAACCCCCTCTGAAACCTGTTGCAGACCAGGCCACAGAGCTTTGCCATACCCCACACCCCACCCCACCCACCTTCCATGAGAAAATTGTCTTCCATGAAACTTAGGGTCAGGGTGCACAGCAGGAGGTGAGCGATAGCAAAGGAGGGAAGCTTCATCTGTATTTACAGCTGCTCTCCATCGCTCACATCGTCACCTGAGCTCCGCCTTTCCCGCCACCCCCCCCAACCCTATCTGTGAAAAAATTGTCTTCCATCAAACGGGTCCCTGGTAGCAAAAATGCTGGGGGCTGCTGCTCTACTTAATAAACCTGGGAACCCCTGTCCCAAGCGTAGCGTCTTTCCCAGTCAGCCTCCTGTCTTAGGTCCTGGCTGGCCCTCCCACCCCCTCAGGTGTGGCTGTGCAGTAGGGAGGAAAGTGGTCCCATGAATTGGGTCTCCAGGGCCACGCTGGGACTGGGGCTCCCACCAAGAACAGCCACGAACCCTTAAAATTTTGTGAATTCTGACATATCTTGCTGTTGTCTTCAAGTCTAGCCATTGATTGAGAAAATACAATATAATGGCAAAGGGTATGTTAAATATTAAAACTCATTTAATGAATTTATCTCATTGATCAGTATATTTATACATTTAAAATAAAATAAGATAGATCTACAATCCCTTATTCACAATCCTGAGCTTCATAAAGCACCGAAAACAGGGTTTTTTAGTAAGTTTGTGACAAACTAATTTTTGGGACAAAACCTGACCTGAACTGACACGAGTCTATTTATAGTCTTCCTTTATTCCGTTGGTAGTGAACATTCCCACATTTAACTGCACAACTATTGATGTGCTTTATTCTAGAGTGGAGCCCTGGGCTCTGCTGGGAATGTTATTAATATATGGTACATACAACCTATTACTTTTCTAAAACCTGAACTATCTGACTTTCAAAACACATTAGGTCCCAAGGGTTTGAAATAAATACCTGTGGACCTGTAAGAGATATACGTGTAAGATATATTATTTTGTTTAGTCTATAATAATCAGTGCTTAGTATACACATGAATCCATTGACACCGTGTAATAAGTTCCCTCATGTGCACACCAAGCTTCCTGGCCTACTTTGCAGTTTTACCTAGGGTCTTTTGTCCTAATTTAATATGCCTGAGTTCCTAATCCAGGAACTACCCCATCTCTTAGAGGTGAGCTCCTCTCTGTTTAAAATAAATATTATATTATTCCAATGCATTTAAAGCAAACATTTCAATATAAGAAGCAGCTACCATGATGTAACTACAGAATAACATAGGACAGCTTATAATCACCATGGGGAATTGCAGAGAATAGTAGACCACTGCAGGTTGTTTATTATAGCTTGCCAGAGCCTAACTCCTGGGTTTGGGAGGCTCTTAGAAACTCAATCCTATGGAGCATGGCATAGAGAAAGCACACTGGGTTGAGGATCCTGAAATCTAATCCTGCCTCTGCCATCTCATGCTGAGTAATGGCATAGGGTGCTTTACCACTCAGAACCTCTGTTTCTTCATCTGTGAAAGGAGGTGGGTTTGATTAACTCTGCAATACTAGATCCTATGATTCTAAGGAGGGCCCTTTCTGGGGCAGATGTGCATTCAGGAAAACAAATTCTAACACCTCCCAGACACTCATTTTTAACCCAAGTCAGCTGCCTGTAGAATGAAATGCGTGTTTTACATAGATAAAATTTAATATTTATGCCAACTAATAAAACATGCTCATTCATATGCATGTTATAACTCATAAATAACCAAAGGAATCAGCAGTTTATCAGATGTTCATGTGAGGTCAGTGAGTGGACAACTCTCTTGCTGTTTCTGGCACTGGTTGTTGAGAAGTCAGCCCAGTTCAGAGCTGACCCCAGTGATGAACTTGGTAATTCAGTACTTACTATGCATTGGAGACTGGGCTGGGGAGAGGAGAAGAGGAGGAAGCTGTGGATTTTGGATTTGTTGGCTTGTGGTACCGTGTAGTGTAGCTACCTCACTATCACAGCATAACAGCATCTGCCATCCCCTCAGTCTGGTGGTGACGGAAGGAGCTGGTGAGTGGCGTGTCACTGCATTCCCACCTCTTTTTGCTGTACCTCAAATAAGTAAGGTATAATATTGATGGTAGGAGACAGGATTATTCTGAATTCAGGTTTTGTTTATTTTTACTAAATCCAAATACTAATTGTAAACTTACCATATGAATGCAGAAAAACATGTCACTATGATTGCCTCTACCTACAGAAGTGGGTGTCACTCAGGGGTTAGAGCTCCCGCCATCAGACCCATTGGTTATGCACCTGGCCACAGCTCAGGGCCTCTCAGCAAGCTGGGGCGGGCGGGGACGGGCCTGGCCTCCTTGGCACTGTCTGTGCCCTGCCTAGAATGAGCAGACGACATCAGCTGCCCCAGAACACGATTCAGGGCCAACACTCATGCCCTCTGCACCCACTCCACAGCTGCAGAGGGAGAAGTGGGCACTGGTTCAGCCACATCTGGCCAACAGGCCTCCCTGTGAGACTCGCCCATTCAGATGAGCAGATGGCGGTGAGGCAGGCTGAGTCGTTATGGCACATGGCTCTCTCGGCTCTCCGGACCTCAGGATTGCTGGCAAACGGGGGCCTGGATGCATTTGGGAATGAGTGCCTACTGCACAGAGGACTTGCCTGCCAGGGCCCCCGCTTGGAGCCCTCGCTGCTGCCTCACCTACCCCTATTTCCCATGCTCTGACTTCCCAGGTAGAGGGACAGTATTGCTGGCTCCTGGTCCCTGCCCTTTCTGTAAAAAAATCAGTTCCGGGGGCCTGTGCTACAACTACCCATGAAGGTCGGGGACTGAGTGAATTTGAGAAATCGGCAGTGTACATCCAAAGCTTGCAGGTAGGTTTGTTAAGAGACACTTTACATCCTCACTCCTGGGACCTGGTTCCTTTCTGTTCCTTAGGGACCAGGCAGGGGCAGCGCTCTGGTCCACTCTCTAGAAAGCTCTACCATAAGGCCTGGTTACACCTCTACCTGCTACTATCACCCACGACTCACAACCTCAACCTCCCTCACTCTTCTTTTTACCTGGTTTCAGGCCCCTCCTCCCGCAGGGACTCAGGGTTTCCCTTTTCTTCCCCTCCCTTTCCTGCCCTGAGAGCGAGGCCTTTGATGGAGAGCTCATGCATTTACTGGGAGGTTTGGCTGACTTGGGGTGCCCTTCCTCTGAGGAAGATTTACCTTTAAAAAGAGATGGAAGGAGGAGGGCACTGCTTACCTGTGAGGAATAAACTAAAACCAGTGACATTTCAGCCTCCAAAGACCGGCCAAAGGGAAATTATTTTCAGATTGGAGCTGCCATCTCTTAAATCAAACCATAGAGACAGGTCAAACCATAGAGACAGGCCCTCCTCTATGCACAAGGCTGCTACTGGTTCCTTTGCAAAGTGGGCCTGAAGAACAGGGAGTTAATTAAGCCTAAGACTCTTCCTGCTTTGAGGCTGAACCCAGGACTGTGTCCCTGAACCTGACCTGCAGTGGCAGGGGAGGCTCCTGAGGGCTGTGTGCTGTGGACCACTCTGCCTGGGCTCCGTGCCCGGACATTCTCCTCCACCAATTATTCCCTCCGGGGAAAGCGGGGCAGCACTTTTCCCTGCCTCCAGAGCCACTGTGAACTTGGCTCATTAGCAAGCCAGGGTGGTGGGCGGGAGGCCGTCAGGGGAGGATTCACTGTCCCTTCCCTGCCCTCACTTACTGCCCCAACGTTGAACTACGTGGATAACTAGAAATATCCCAAAGGGGGGTTCTCTTGATGATTTTAAAGGAGAATCTGTTCCCCCCACCCTCCACTCAGTGTAATATAGACCCTGTGGGTGACTTGCTTTGACTGGAGAGGGAGACATTTACGACCACAGTGGCAGGCAGGCCACCCACCACAGGATCTGCCTTATCCTCCAGTAGGTGACCTGCTGTGTCTGTTCGCTGGGCCCCCTATTATTACAGAAACAGCAGGTCACTTTCCTCCCCCAGCGTCCCACCCACGTCCCACAGGGGCAGAGTTAAGGAGGAGCTGAGGGGAAGGAACAGGCAATGCCCTTCCGAGAGAGGTCAAGAGCAGAAAGGACAGACTTCCTTGGGGAGTTTTAATGGCTTGTTTTCTGCAAGATTTTTCCACCTCTACCAGGCATTCTGTTTGTTAAAGAGAGTTATTTTCTGTGCTGGATTTATTGGCTATATCTAGGATCTATTTTCTCCAAAGGTATCGTTGCAGATACCCAGTCTTCTGTTTTATCCTGGGGTGTAAAGAGATCTGAAACTGACAAGAAATGGAAGAAATTTAATACTCACCAGACAAGGAGCAGAGTGGTACAGGACAGTGAGGTTTTCTCCAAGGCAGATATTTCCCACAGCTGGTGCTGCTCCTCGGCAGAGAGAAGGATTTCTTAAACCAATTTCCCTCAGATCCTGCAGAAAATCAAATGAGTGAGGCTCTCTTACGGGTTAAAAAAAAATGTTTTTAATTTTCTGCCCTCTCTTTATGTAACAGGGTCAGTCCCTTTGTGGGAAATCCCAAGCCATGTGTACAACCAGGAGGCAAATTTTAGATTTGTGGGATCCCACTCATTTGTTCAATAAACCTTCTGTGTTTGGCCCTGGAGATATTATTATGGTCTGCCTCCCGGGGTTCACAGTCTGATGAAGGTGACTGAGCAAAAATCCATCATATCCAATTCTTCATCACGTCCCTCACATCTGTCTATTTCTCTCTGTCTTTAGTGACATCATCCCCGCCAAAGCCACCATTACCTCTTGTTTGAACCACAGTAAGAGGCTCTGTAGTACATTAGGTACTGCACAGAAATCATTCTATGCATTTCTATGGCATTTAAAATGGAATCTGAGCTCCCTGATGTGGTTTCTGTGTGGGTCCTTGCTTTTTTCCTACCATCCTTTTATGTCATCAGTTGTCCCCCTCCACACACGTGCCCTTTGTCCCCTGTTCACATGTTTCAGCCACACTGGCCTCCTTTTCATGTCCCTCATAGGCCAGACTCTTTCCGCTGGGTCTTTCCACATGTTCTACTTATTTGAAAGTTATTTCACCATTTTTGTCACGGCTGGTTCCTTCTCATACTTCTGATTTCAGCTTAAATGTCACCTTCTCAGAGAGGTTTGCCCTGTTTATCCAATTAAAAATAAGCACCTCTGGTTTTCCTTGTCATTAACAAACGTGTTCTATTCATTCATAACATTTATGATGGTTTTTAATGATCTATTTGCTTAACTTTTTACTTTTATATTGATCATCTACCTCCACTAAGATATAAACTCCATGAGATTTGGGTCCAGGTCCATTTTCTTCACAATGGCATATCCAGCACCTTACACGGTGCCTGGCCATACATATTGACTGATTGAATGAATGAATGAACAGACAAAGTAAATGCTCTTACACAATCGTGATTAGAGTGGTAGCAGTAGGAACCCACATGAGACGGAGTCCATGACAGGGATATTTTCAAACAGGAAAACATATTTAAGAAGATACAGATCTGAACTAGAGAGGCTCTGAAATGACAGAATAGGCTTATTTTCAGTTAAGACGTAAGGCTGGTTCTATTATTAATCCAGACTTCCAAGTCACCTTCAATGAAAGTCCAGAATACAAATCAAAACATCATGGACTAGTCACCAGACAGAATCACCAAGAGGCAGTCAGCACTCCTACTCGCTTTCCTACCTCCTAATGCCAAAGAACGTATCACTTCAACTTACTATAAGCAGGTTCCCTATTGCAGGAGTTTCATTTTTCTTTTTGCTCACATATCCTCTAATAGAATTTTGAAAACCAAATGTGCTCCCTCATCTTAGTTTGTTTTGTGCTGCTATAACAGATTACCACACACTGAGTAATTTATAAAGAACAGAAATTTATTCTCTTACAGTTCTAGAGGCTGGGAAGTCCAAGATCAAGGCACCAGCATCTGATGAATGAAAGGATGAGCATTGTGTCCTCACATGGCAGAGGAGCAAAAGAGGGTGAACCACTCCCACCAGCCCTTTCCATTACGTCATTAATCCACTCCAAAAGGCCACACCCTCAACACTGTTGCACTGGGATTAAATTTTCAATACATGAATTTTAAGGGATACCTTCAGACCACAACACCCTTTGACACACGTATAAGTTAATACTTAAGTTTTTCACTATAAGTTTAAAATACTTGCAAAGTATGTAATTGTTGGCATTATTGTAAGTACTCACTTTTTGAACAAAAACTACCACATCATTCTTAAATTTACGTAATTGAACCAAAATACTACAGTGATTTAATACCCACTATTTTTAAAATGTGAATGTTATCTTCTTTTACAGTTGCAAGTTTTATATCATTTCTTTTTCTCCTTGAACTCATGTTTTCACTTCATTTTGCCCACAGAATTTTACACTAATATAAACTTCTTGGCAATAAAATATAAATATATTATAAATAGATAAATAATTATTAAACATAAAAGTCAAATTTTATCAAAAATGTATCATTAAATGGGACAAATGAGGCTTCTTTTTTCAATTAGTTGATGAATCCATGGATTAACATTACTTTTGCTGGAATAAGTTGACTTGAGAAACAATTCTACTTCTACCTACTGTGTTTAAAATGTGATTGCTAAGACCTTGTTCACATAAACACATAGATAGGAAATGAATGGAGGGAAAATAGGTATATTTTAGAGATACTACTCAATTCTTTAAACTCTTCCTGATTTTTCCTTCCAAAATAACAAAGTGATATATACTCACAAACTGTTTTTAATGTCTGAGAGCTGACAACTCCATTTGGTTCTCCTACATTAAAAACAAAGAATTGAAACCCACCCAACTTACAAAAAGATTTGTTACCCAGGTATTAGAATCACCTACTTTCTTAAATGCTGATAAGTATACCAAAAAGTCTCTACCAAAACTCATCAAATGACTATCATTTGTACATTTTACTGTTTCACTTGAGGGTAACTTGTTTATCCTGATATACACATAAAGGATTGGGAAAATCAAATTATTACTTATTTCATTAGACCTTTTCCAATATAATATTTCTTATTAAATGCTTCAAATATCATTGCATGTTTTAAATATTTTTAATACAACTTTGGAGATACACATTTGACTCATTCATTAACAGAAAATATCTGCCATAATATAGTCCTCATTGTCAAACCAGTCAGCCAAACCAGGCTTGCTTTCTGCCAGAACACATCTGACTTCATTTATTAATCCAAATGAATGTGTTAAGACATGTCTCGATGACAGCCACCTACTATAGACAGATAATACTGCAGCTTTGCCATCAAACAAGACCCTGCCTCCTTTACTCCTTATCACAAGTCACAAGGAGCTCCCTCAGTGGGAAATGTTTCTTTGGTGGTATCTACAGTATGGAAAAGACAAGGTTCTTTTAAAAATACTGGATTTCTACTTGTCCCTTTATTGGGTACCATGCAGTTTTTGACATCCTGGGCAGTGCACTGTAGTATGATTTGGGGTGGGTGAGAGATCCATGTTTTCTTTAGTGACATAGGAGAAGGGAGATTATAAAAGGGAATATGGAAGAGAGAACCAGCTTTGTTTTCAGGCCACCTCTGCCCAATGTAGGAAGAGTACTTATGAAAGTCAAGGAACTGGAAACAGAGCCCCTTAAATCTAGGCATGCCTGTGTACCTCTCCGTAAGTCTTCATGTACCTGCAGATTTGAGGACTAGTGTCCTATTGCTCTTGGGAGAGGTCTAACTTGAGCTGAAGACTGAACCAAAATCATTCCCTATGATGGATGCTGACAGCTGGGCTAATGAGGGACCTCCAGGGGTTGCCCTCATCCGTCCTGCTCTGGACCTGCCTCTCTTCTCACCATGTCCAGAATATGCACAGTGGCTGCAGGCGTGGGGGTGGCTGTGGGACCACTTACTGCTGGATATTTCTGGTTTGAGGGCCATGATTCTGGTCACTGGGAGACTGCTTTATCTTTTGGGGAGGTTAGGCAAAATGGAGAGTGTGTTTACCCACTGGCACCTTCATTTTCAGCTCAATATCAGCCCAAGGGACTTTCTAATTTTGTGTTCAATGATTTAGTCTGAATGAATCATAGTAGTCTGTTTCAGTAAATCCAAGCTTTACCCAGAAACTAAGCCAAAATGGGATATAAAATAGAAATGAAATTCTTCATGTATTTATCTATTGGCTTATAGGAACGCACTTTTGATGTGCCAAATGCTTTGGCATGATAATGCTTAATCCTCGCAATAACCCTGCAAGAAGGCTTTATTGCCCCTATCTTATGATTGAAGAAACTGAGGCTCAGTGAGGTTTATTGTCTTGCCCCACATCTCATGGTTAGCAAGGGGCAGAATCCAACTCGCAAAGCCTTGGTAGTCTTCACCACGCCCTGTTGCCTCTGTGTCCTTTGCCCACGGTGCCACAGCAATAATAAGCAGCTGATATATCTTTCTTTTCTGTGCTCTGTGTCGATTATTCAGGGTTATGAGTTGTGTTCCAATTAACTACAGAAATTGGATGAATTAAAATCACATGTAATCTCCAAATCTCATTTCGGCCAATAATCTCAGCTTCCTATTCCATGAGGACTTTTAGAAGAGTTTCGAATAAATGACACTATTTGACAGATTCTATTTTCACCACCTTGATTCTCTATCCCACCCCTCGGGTAGAGATAATAGCATACAGAAAAGAAGTTTGAAAGTTAAACAGGAGGAAGAGAGAGAGAAGAGAATCCAAGGGTTTAAATTACATCTGTATATGAGTAAGATGGCTATTGTGACGTTAATCTTCACTTTGTAACTTTGGGTTAATACCCATTTTAAATCATATCCTCAGTTAAAATGTATAATCAAATGCATTGATTATGGCCATGGGTCTAAATCAACTGCTGAGCGTTAATTAGCTGAGTTCCAGATCACAGCCAGGAACTGCAGCAGGCACCTCTGGTACCCGCCCCATCATTCCTGTTCAGTCCACCTGACTTCAGCTGTAGCTGCAGTAGACAGCCCCGAGTAATCTCAGACTCACCTTGCTGTGTCATTGTCCATCTTAAGTCAAGGTCCCATGAAGCTTTGTGGTGGGCAGTGTTCTCTGATGCCATGGGGCATTCAGACCACACAAGTGTACAGCCCAGAAGTTGGTGGGGGGAGGGTGCCATTTGTTAATGCCCTAGAGCAGCATGCAACAAAATAGGAATGGAAGCCAGTGGAGAAATGTGCCAACCTCCCATACTTCAGGAGGACAATTTTGGGAAACATTTGTAAACCTTCCTGGAGTCCTGAATCGAGCCCCTGTTGCCCACAGTATGACCTCAATAACACACTCATACATTGGATTTTCCTCCATCGCTGTCTCAATCTCTCTGTTTTCTCACTCCTGCTTTCTGGAACCATCTCTCAAATAAATAATCTGCTTCAAAGACTCTTAGGACATTATTTACAAATAGGCCATTTTCCATGGATATAGTTAAATAAGACAAAAATTAAACAGCAAAGCAGGTCATTCCAATAAGGCAATAATTTTGACCCACAAGCGGGAAAGTCAGAAGAAAGAGGGACATGTGCCCCAAGGGAAGTGTGTAAAAGTCTTCAAGGGGGCTTTTCAAATTATATGCCAGAGATTCTGATTTATCTTTATGGAGGATTGCATAATTCCCTCTCTCTGAAAGAATCACAGCTTAATCAAGTCACTGTCCTGTCACCAATACTGATTAAATGTGTTGTGCAGGGCAGGAAAAGAAGGTTGCTGCAATGACAGCTTTTTAAAGACATAATTTTTTAGATGCAATTTGGTGCTTTACTCAATAGTCTTAGCTATTTTTAATTGTGGTTTAATTTAACTCTGGCCTTCTTGTCCCCATGCTTGGCTTGTTGGAAATAAATAGAGAGCCTAGGCTTTTCTTTCTAGCATTTGTGTTGAACTTGAAAAGTCCTCATCACTCCTCCAGGCCCCCTCTGCTTTCTAAATGAATCAGAAGATGAACATGTCATAGAATTGCATCTCTACTCTGACAACATAAAACTCATGACCTGTTTTTTCCATTTCGTCCTTTAAAGAACAGCAAAAATCCCCTTTCCCAGCAAATTTCTGGTTAGAATTTGCCAAGTAAGTGTAACTCAAAATTTGCATATAATTCCTTTAGCAATGCTCTGGAAACCTGCAAAATTTACAACTGCACAAGAGAGCTCCACATAAGAAAAAAAGGTGCAAAGAACACTATTTTTCTACTCAAAATAAAACATTGGAAACAACAAATTTAAATAAAGGCCTTTGGCATATAGATTTAAGCTGGCTTCACAGTAGCCATACATTTCTAAGTATTTTAGTTGGAAGCTGGTTGTTTCAGGGAGAGCTTTAAGCCAGGAATGGTAAAACCACACACGCGTGGACTGTCCACTGCAGACATTATTAGTTGATCACAGCACTCTTTCTCACGGAATCTGTATGTGGTCTCTGTATTCTTCTCAATACAGTACTCTGGTTGATTAATGTGCTTAAACTACCAGAAAAAAAGTGAGGGAAAAGAAATATAAAGGAGTATTAAAGATATAACCATGAACAAGACAAAGGTTTTGCCCATGTGCAGCTAGTTTCTAGTGGTGGAAACATAAAATAAATTGATAAACAAATACATATTTAATATTTGAAGCAAAGTTTGCTAATGGCCTTCCAAATACCTATTCTCTGCTTCTCCCTCAAATTAACAGAACAAAGGTTTTTTTTTTTTTTTTTTGAGACAGAGTCTCACTCTGTTGCCCGGGCTGTAGAGTGCCATGGCATCAGCCTAGCTCACAGCAACCTCAAACTCCTGGGCTCAAGCAATCCTTCTGCCTCAGCCTCACGAGTAGCTGGGACTACAGGCATGCACCACTATGCCCGGCTAATTTTTTACATATATTTTTAGTTGTCCAATTAATTTCTTCCTATTTTATAGTAGAGACAGGGTCTCGCTCTTACTCAGGCTGGTCTTGAACTCCTGACCTTGAGCTATCCACCCGCCTCGGCCTCCCAGAGTGCTAGGATTACAGGCGTGAGCCACCGCGCCCAGCCAGAACAAAGGTTTTTATCTGGGCACACAGCTTTCCAGCTAAAAGACCATGTTTCCCAGCTTCTCTCATCCCTGGGTGTGGCATAGAGCTACACTCTGAGCAATGAGATGTAAGTGACTTTGTGGAACTTCCTCCAGCAAATTTCCTTCAAAGAGAGGTAGCAAACCCTTCTTTTTTTCCATCCTTCTGCTGGGAAACTGGATGTTCTGGTTAGAAAGACCCAGCAGCCTTCTTGAACCTGCAGGATTAAAGTCACATCCTCGGCTCTGTGCTTTGAAGAATATTTAGCCCTCAATAAGCAGGGACATACTCTACGTATCCTAGACTGTCTATCTCCAAAAATTTTTTGATTAAGAAAGAAAAATATTTCCACCTTATTTAAGCTACCAGTTTTTCAAGTTTCTGTTATACATAACTTAACCTAATTCTACCTGATAATTTTAAAATGCATATACACACACCATACATAGTAATAATATGGAACCAGATAAATAGAGTAAAATCTATGTCCAATAGTGAACATCAATTAACTATAGAAGAGAGGCAGGCTTCAGTGTTTCAAGTGGAACAAACAATTATGGATTTAAATTTTGACATTTGTCATGAGTGAAAGTACATATTTTCTTTTGTGGCTTTATTATTATAATTTTGTGGCTTTACATAGATTGTACTTATGGGTAGCATCATTTCTGAAACTTGCAGTGTTTGCACTAAGTAAATTAACGAATGGTTAAACTGCTATATTAAATTGAGGTATTGTTTTATGTTTTAAAACAGTTTTGTAGAGCCATAAATTTCCCATTTGCATTGGGTATTCCATGGGAACATGTTTCATCTGCATTCCAGCCCCCTTTGTCTTCTTTCATCAAAGCATCAGCACCATTGAAATGCCAATGCTGCAATCCTATCCTCTTGTTAAAGCACCAAAGCTATCCTGATTTACATATTAGTTGGCATAAATTTGAATATTAATTTCAATAGGCATTGTCTCTAAATCCAGAAAATAAATACAGCTTGCTGCAATTATACAGATAACCAGTATTTAGGGCTCATGAGTGCCTAAAAGTTTTAAATCTTCTATATTTCACTCAGATTATACATATACTCAGACAAACTGACTCATACAGTGGTCAAATTGCAGGTTATAAACTTCACAGTAAATTTATTCCCATGTATCCAGATATCAGTTTCCAGTTTGCAAGAACCGATAATCCAATTTTGGGAAGGTATTGATCAGGACCATTCTTTTAGCTACTAATGAAAGAAAACCAACCTAAAACTTCCTTAAGCTAAACTGAGTTTATTGGCTCACTGAACTTGGAAGTCCAAGGGTTGTCTGATTCTGTGCACAACTGAATTCAGGTGTTCAAATGATTTCTCTCTTGTCATCTTTCCGCTCCGTCTGACTCATGTGGCTTCATTCGCAAGCAGATTCCCTCTACACATGGTAGCAAGATACCCTTGCCAGTCCCAAGCCTATATTGTTCTTGTACCTTATGATTAAGGCTCTATTCCTCTAAATCAACCTCCTCCCAAAAAAATTGTTCCCAGCCAGCCTCAATCAGGTGCCCAGCCTTTATGGTTGACAGCCTTGCCAGAATCACATGCAATTAGCAAGACATGGTTCCCAAAAGGAAACAATGGAAGTAGTAAAAAAAAAAAAAAATTTAAAAAGGAATGTATACTTCTGGAGAGAAGCATGATGATCATTCATCAGCTTTTGCAGATATAAGGATGAGATCATCTTTCCACTAAGCTAGAAAAGCTGTGTCCCTTCTTAGCAAGTCCAGGCTACTACTGTGGAAAAATCACCAGGAAGATGGCAGCAGATACTAATGCTTCTCACAGTTTCAAGTGCAAATAAATCACCTGGAGTTTTGAAAAATACATATTCTGATTTGGTAGTTTGAGGTAGGGCTCAAGATTCTGTAGGTACCACAAATTCCCAAGTCATGCTGATGGTGCTGGACAATGGACCACACTTTGAGTAGCCAAAGTGGACCATCCATCACTACTGAACAGCTGTTTTGCCCCAAGGGTGCAGCTCCTTGGCCCCCTTTCTTCAGAACCGTTTCACCATCTTCACTTTGCCACAGCATTGGGTCCCATGGACAAAGCTGTCTTTACTGCTGCCATCCAAGGGTTAACATGGCTAAGGTCTCTGCCTTTTTTAATCTCCCAGAGCAGTTTTGCTGTCTTCTGCTGTGGGCATAAAAGAATCCCTAGTAGGCAAGTTCCTCCTCTGTGACTGGCACCTGTCGAAACTGATCCACTATGCTGAGCAATTAGGTCTTGTCGTTGTCTGACTGTCTTTCAGTTTGCATTCTCCTAAATTATGGAGAGTTTAGAAAAACTGTACCACTGATAGCACTACTTTCTGGACATACGAAATTACCTGTTTGCATAATTTATACCAAATTCATAAGTCTTACTCAGCACCTGGGTGTTCTTGCTCATTTAGCATGCAGGTGTATAAAAGATGTATAAGACCTTCCCTGGGATGCTCTCCAGACATAATACTCATCAGCTGCATCCTGAACAAACAAGAATTTCATCTGGGCTTCCGCACAGTGGCAGGAGAGTGTGAACAACAAGTGGAACTATGCATTAATTTGGCTGATTGCTACACTTCTGTGCCTCCCCTGAGGCCTTTTTCTAGACATGGCCTGATTCCCCGCCCCCTCCACCCCCCAACTTAGCCCACACCCAACTTTCTGCTCATTATCTCTGTGAAGGAGCAAGAGCTGAAGGAAGAACCTAGCAGGACCAAGAAAAAAATCAGATCAGGCACTATTCTCCAACATCTGTAATAGGTGAAATCAGGTGAAAATGAACGTCAAAGGGGAAGAGAATTCTTGAACGGTACATGGTGAAGCAGACAGAGGCAATCTACACATGTGACCCGGGAGATCTCGGGAGTTTATAGGCTGATTGTATGTGTAGAAGATGACAGGTAAATTTTGTCTGGAGAAGCCATCTCCTTCCCCTCTCCTTTATTTCCCTCTCTGAGTCACTACCCAGAGAGCAGCCATGCTAGGAAAGAAAGCAGGAAAGGGAAGCAAAACAGAGAACGCTGAAGAGTTTGGGCAACACCACATGACTCCCTTGCCCCACTCCGTCCCCAGCCCTCCAGGTGGGAATTGCATTGGCCACCCTCTTGCAAGTGTCTGTTCTGGAGTCATAGCTCAGTACACATTGCCCAAGAAGACAAAAATGTTAGTCCAGTCAAGTGTTTGATTGCAGGCACTTGCTTGAGGTACAGGGCTCAATTTCCCGTACGGAAAATAAGCCGTCCTTGGGAATCGAAGACTCGTACTGCGTTTTGTGTAAATCTGTTGGGAAATTTTGTCTGGGGAAATTTCTGCAACTTAAGATATGCAAATACACTATTTGATTGTAATGCCAATGCATGATCCAGTGCTACTACCCTGCCTCTTGTAAGATGAAAGGCTATAAACACACCAGTATATTAAAAATATATCCACCAAAGTAAAATTAGCTCTTGGCAAATGCTTATTTTTCTAGAATTTTATTTCTCAGATGAATTGGCATAATTTTTAGTGGTACATATTTCCAGCCTATAATAAATATATAAGCCCATCAAAACTTGATAGAAAATTACATCAGATTATACACTGGGAACTAGGGATTAATTCTGTGCTAGCCTCTGGGGATGTACCTTGTGACCTAATAGAATGTTTCCAATTCTAATTTCTCTGGTTCTGTGAAATCAATTTTTCTATAAACTATAACCAGTACATGAGTGTTTTGCAAAAACTAATCATATTGGCATAATAAGCGTGTCAAGTTACAGTGAAATGGACATTCTGTTGTTCTTTTATTGGAACTAATAGGCTAACATTAAAAGGAGTAAAATACTGAAAAACGATAACAGTTTGTGGCTTTGATTTTTTCCTAGACTTTTAAATTTGATGGTAGAGTACTGCAGTCCCCAAACCCTGGGCAGCGGACTGGTACCTGTCATGGCCTGTTAGGTACAGCTGCTCCCCATCGCTGGCATCACCACATAAGCTCCGCCTCCCGTCAGATCAGTGGTGGCATTAGATTCTCATAGGAACACTAACCCTACTGTAAACTGCACATGCGAGAGATCTAGGTTCTTATGAGAATCTAATGCTTGATGATCTGAGGTGGACCTGAGGGAGTGATACTAGCCCTCGGGAACAGGTGCAAATACAGATTATCATTAGCAGAGAGGTTTGCATGATAAATGCAATGTGCTTGAATCATCCCAAAACTATCCTCCCCAACCCCAGTTCATGGAAAAATTGTCTTCCATGAAACCAGTCCCTGGTGCCAAAAAGGCTGGGGACTGCTGGTATAGCATATTGGCTCTCAATCTCCTTTTATGGATATTTGAGTTTGACCCTGTTAAAAACTGACAAAGAAATGGCCAAGAAGAAGCATTTTCCCACTATCTTACCCTCAGCGGTGCAGTCAAGAAATAGCCATGCTATGGCATCTTCATCTGCAGGGTTCATATGTCATAGCTGCTGCTGGGAAGGTTCAATGAGGGAGAAGAGTAACGAGGATAAGGCTCCCGCTTTGTAATGTTGACAAATTAGCTGATCTCAGCTCTTCATCTCAAAAATACTTCTACCCAAGGAGAATCAGATGAAATTGAAGTTGGTCATTGCAACCCAAGATGACCTTGAATGAAACAGAGAGATCTGTTTACCAGGCATGAAGATTACAGCAGACTCATCAATCAGGAGGCCAACAGTATCATAAAATTGCCTTACTAATCTGAACTTTCCAGGCATTGGAAGCTAAAGCTTTATTGTTAATTGTTTTTGTTGCTATTTAATGGGATTCAGAAGCTTCTCCCAACACAGATGGGCTTTCCTCTTTGATATTTCTCAGAATATGGCTGATAATCAATTTTGTGATACTATAGTCAATGTTCAACTCCCCCACTGAGCTATAAGTGCTATGAGGACAGGAACTATATTCATCCTTCTAACCTTATAGCCCTACTTGCTAGCCAGGTGCTCAGTAAGTAGAGGGACCAGTTTGCTCAGTAATAGTTTTCACCTGTTGTTCTGGCATGATAATTAAAATATACAGTCATTCTATCACCAAAAATGTATTAGATGGATGGATGGATGAGCCAACACTTGGACGTGTTTTAGAAATGGCACTGGGCTTAGAATTAGGAAAAACTAGAGTGAGTTCTGGTTCTGCTCTATATCAGTTATGGGGCTCGAACAAGTGACTTAAGCACTCTAAGATTCTTCACAGTGAAATGAGAAAAAGACAGGTCAAATATGATGCCTATCACATTATAACTTCTCAATAAATATTTCTTTTCTTCTTTATGTAAGGCAGCTCTATCCAATACAGGTGTATCTCATTTTTATTGCACTTCACTTTATTGTGCTTTGCAGATATTGCACTTTTTACAAACTGGAGATTTGTGGCAACCCTGCATTGCCCAAGTCTACTGGTGCCTTGTTTCCAACAGCATGTGCTCACTTCATGTCTCTGTGTCAAATTTTGGTAATTCTTGGAATGTTTCAAACTTTTTCATTATTATTATACCTGTTATGATGATCTGTGATCAATGCACTTTGTTGTTACCATTGTCACTGTTTTGGGGTGCCATGAACCATGTCCATGTAAGATAGCAAACTTAATACTGTCATGTGTGTTCTGACTGCTCCAGCAACCAACTGCTTCCCTGTCTCTCTTCCTCTCCTTGGGCCTCCCTATTCCCAAGACACAACAATATTGAAATTAGGCCAATCAATAACCCTACAATGGTCCCCAAGTATTCAAGTGAAAGGAAGAGTTGTATGTCTGTCATTTTAAATTAAAAGCTAGAAATAATTAAGCTTAGTGAGGAAGGCACGTTGAAAGCCTACATAGGCCAAAATCTAGGCCTTTTACACCAAGCCAAGTTGTGAGTGCAAAGAAAAAGTTCTTGAAGGAAATTAAAAGTACTATTCCAGTGAAGGCACATGTGATAAGCAAGTGAGACAGCCTTATTGCCAATACAGAGAAAGTTGTAGTCGTCTGGATAGGAGATCAAACCAGCTACAACATTCTCGTAAGCCAAAGCCTAATCCAGAGCAAGGTCCTAATTCTGTTCAATTCTGCGAAGGCTGAGAGAGGTGAGAAAGCTGCAGAAAAGAAGTTGGAAACTAGCAGAGGTTGCTTCATGAGGTTTAAGGAAAGAGGCCATCTTCATAACATACTTAATAAAAGCACAAGGTGAAGTGGCAAGTGCTGATGGAGGAGCTGCAGCAAGTTATCCAGAAGATCTAGCTAAGATAATTGATGAATGTAGCTATATTAAACAACAGATTTTCAATGTAGACAAAATAGCCTTCTATTGGAAGAAGATGCCATCTAGGATTTTAATAGCTACAGTGAAGTTAATGCCTGGCTTCAAAGCTTCAAAAGTCAGGCTAACTCTCTGGTTAGGGGCTAATGCAGCTGGTGACTTAGAGTTGAGACCAATGCTCATTTACCATTCTGAAAATCCTAGGGCCCTTAAGAATTATACTAAATCTACTCTGTCCTCTATAAATGGAACAACAAAGCCTCTGACAGCATATCTGTTTACTGGATGGTTTACTGAGTATTTTAAGCCAACTGTTGAGACCCAGTGCCCAGAAGAAAAAGATCTCTTTCAAAATATTACTGTTTATCAGCAATGTGCCTGGTCACCCAAGAGCTTTGATGGAGAGGTACAAAGAGATTAATGCTATCCTGTTAGTACAGCATCCATTCTGCAGCCCATGAATCAAGGAGTCATTTTGACTTTCAAGTCTTATTATTTTAGAAATACATTTTGTGAGCCTATAGCTGCCATTATCAGTGATTGCTCTTATGGATCTGGATAAAGCAAATTGAAAACCTTCTGGAAATGATTAACCATTCTAGATGCCATTATAAACATTTGTGATTCATGGGAGGAGGTCAACATATCAACATTAACGGGAGTTTGGAAGAAGTTGATTCCAACACTCATGGACAACTTCTAGGGGTTCAAGACTTCAGTGAGGGAAGTAACTCCATATGTGGTGGAAATAGCAAGAGAGCTAGAATTAGAAGTGGAGCCTGAAGATGTGGCTGAATTGGTGTAATCTCATGATAAAACTTGAACAAATGAGGAGTTGCTTCTTTTGGATGAGCAAAGAAAGTGGTTTCCTGGGATGGAAACTACTCCTGCTGAAGATGCCGTGAACATTGTTGAAATGACAGCAATGGATTTAGAATAATACATAAACTTAGTTGATAAAACAGTGGCAGGGTTTGAGAGGACTGACTTCAATTTTGAAAGAGGTTCTACTGTGGGTAAAATGCTTTCAAATAGCATTGCATGTTACAGAAAAGTCTTTCATGAATGAAAGAGTCAATTGATGCAGCAAACATCATTATTGTCTCATTTTAAGAAATTGCCACAACCACCCCAATCTTCAGCAACCCCACCCTGGTGAGTCAGCAGCCGTCAACATTGAGGTAAGAACATCCACCAGTAAAAAATAATAAAATAAAATTATGACTCACTGAAGGCTCAGATGATCATTAGCGATTTTGAGCAATAAAGTATTTTTAAATTAAGATAAATTAAGATATATACATTGTTTATATATACTGTTATAGCACACTTAATATAGTATAAACATAATTTTACATGCTCTGACAAACCAAAAAATAATTTGTATGACTTGCTTTATTGATATATTCGTTTTATTGAGGTGGTGGAACCAAACCTGTAGTATCCCTAAGGTATGCCTGTATGATTTTTTTCAACAATGAAAATGTTCGACATCTGTGCTGTCCAATATGGTAGCCACCAGCCATAGGTGGATATTGAGCACTTGAAATGTGCCTAGTGCAATTGATGAACTGAATTTTTAATTTTATATAATTTTAGTTAAATTAGATTTAAATAGGCACATGTTGCTAGTGGCTGCTATTTTGGACAGCACAGGTCAAAGGAGCTCCATAGGTTTTAGAAGACCCAAACTGGGGAATTATACGAATAGTAAGTTTTAATGGAGTTCCCAATAACTGTTCTAGGATCTGTAGCCTCTAGAATTAATGAGTGCATTCCAGTTCCTTTTGTGAATCACATATTCTGGGGCTGACCAATGTGCATTGTTTTAGTAAATTGTCACCATTTGGATGCTTGTTAACTTTTTTAGAATGTGGAACAGTTCTCAAAATAGCATACATCTGATATAAAATGACTTTGCCATTTCATGCATGAGGGACAGACCCCCAGAGAACCCTGTCCATGCTGGGAGAACCATAATTTTACAATACCACTTGGCTCCCATCAAAATTATGCAGCCACCAAATGTTTTTTGCTTATGACATAAATTACGCATCGTTACTTGGACTTTTTCCTAGGTTTGGTGAACAATATTTTCAGCAATTTTGGATGTCAGCCTCTTTTAATTTTGGTTGCAAATTTAAATTTGGGGAAGGAGAGAAATAGGTTTTATTCAATTAAGATTTCCGACTGTTGCATTAGTCTTTGAGCAATGGTTAATTGTTCGCTTGAGAGGGGAGGAAAATGGCATGGTACATTTTCACTGGTTTCCAGAAAAAATAAATGGAAATATTATTTTTGACACTTTAACTGGAAAGAGGACATCGTTTAAAATTTCAGATGACTTTTCTCCGTAGCTACCATTGAAACTTGCAGCCATAAGTTACTCATTCAAAACAGCAGCAGGTTGCATTGTGAGCTGATTTTTAAGGAATTGTGTATACATATTAATACCAGAGCTCGTGATCACTAGAGCAATCAAATATGTACTGGTTGCAAAATACTCTGTATTAGAAACTTCAAAAGCTGAAAGGAGATTGAGTATGTATTTTTATAATTTGTTTGAATTAGTAGTAAAAACAAGTTTCTCTGAAAATAAGGCAGACTCTTTTTTCACTGCAATAGTGTGAGGAAGGACTGATAATACCTAACTGGGCAGGTTTGCAGACTGCTGCTCAAGACAGCAAATTTATAGAAATTATCATTTTGTCCCTTTTGGGTTACCTTACAAGTGTTTCTCTTTATGGATGCCCGGAACTGGCCTTTCAGAATGTGCCCAGATGAGAAAATCATTTTGAGTCGTTGTCACCACAGCTTTAGCTAGAAAATCAGCTCTGTTCCAAATCAGGGCAAACTAAAAGCATAGACTTTATATAGACAAATGCAGTTTCCTAACTGGCTCTCCTCAGAAGCCATTGCGCCCAGTTGTTGGTTTCTTGCTGATGGAAAGCCAAGCCAGGAAATACTACCATTACCGGGTAGCTCAGTGCACACCAACCGTTAATTATGAACTCCAGCAGAGAGTGGGTCATGAGATTACTGTATATGCAGTTACAACATGATTAACTCTCTGCTCATCAATTCAATTTTTTTTTTTTTATCAGAAATGTTGCTGCAAATAGGGCATAAATTTTCTGGGCACAGCATTCAGTTCCACCTTATTATGCAGCACAGCTTTCAGAGCTATGAGTTGCTATAGCTAATCTTAATTTAATTTTAGAAGAAGAAGTTAGCTCTCTGGCTTGCGACAAGCTACATCCCATTTCTGATGTTATCCACAACTCTAACTGAGACGGGCTAGACATACCTGTGTGAATTGCGGTACCAAAAAATAACCCTGAATCTGGAATAAAAGTGCAGAGTCTCAGAAATTTCTTGGCGTGACCCATTCTGTGCCTGCAACAAAGGCCGCTGGACTCCACTGCACAGTTTATATGTGGTAATCAGAATTTGTATACTCTCAGAATCTACCATGAAGAGCATCACTCTGATCTGCTAGCATCTCACAATTCCCAGAACCAAGCCACAGGCCTTTCAGGAGAGAACTCGTTGTTCAGAGAAGTCTCTTTATTAGAGGAAATAAGTGAGTTGATGCCTTTCTAATCTGAGCAGATGCATGGAATTTCCTATGGGGGTTCTCACAAGGATGTTTATACTTGAATGTTTTTCTGCAAGAGGGAAGGAAGAGTCTGGTGTCCTCCTGGATCAAAAGCACTGCCTTTTCATTAATTTGCGATGAATATATATTAAATCCACATCCACTTTAAGAAGTGGAAATTACTCTCTTGGTTTATTGGACCAGGCAGGGACTGTGAGTCTCGTCACTTTTTAACAGAGCCTCAACAACTCCATAATTAGAGAAATTCTTCCAGGACCATGGATATCATTTAGCCTTTCTATTACTTAGCATCCACACTGGGAAAATGATGTGCAAACACAAATCAGATATTCTTCTGGGATTTATTTGTTAAGTGTTGCTTGGAGAGAACTCTCACAGCATCAAAATTATGCTTGGAGAAAAAATGGAAGACTCCAAGTGAACCATGCTGTTTTTTTGCAGGAACAAAGCAATATAAAAAATAAAGCCTGCAATGAACTTGTTTCCTCCCCATTGCTACTCTCTTTCAGTTTCTTGGCCAGCCTGCATGTAAAAGAGCTTCTCAGGCAAACACTGCTACAGTTTCTGCTTCTGAAGAACTTTAAAATAGGTTGAAGCTAACAAACAAGAAGTCTTTCTATAAGTACCAACAATCTTTATATAAGTACGTATTTGTGAGTGTGTGCACACATGCCCATGTGGGAGCTATGAATACCTCACGCCTCACGTAACCCTGTTAAATGAAAATAAAATTAAGGTTCAAACACCTTAAATTAAAGCTGCTAATTTTTTCCTCCATGATTTGGGAAAAACTTGACAAAATCATCCAATTGCTTGTCTAGAAAAATAAACATTCAAGAAGAGGCAAAAAAAGATTTAAAAGAACAAAGGAGAACTTGCAATACTAGATTTTAAAGCGTATTATATAGGCAAAATAAATAAAACAGTGTAGTGGCAGCACAAGGCTAGACCAATGGAGCATAATGAAAGCATAGGAAAAAAACTATATATGGTTTCTGCTGAGAGAGAGAGAGAGAGAGCATGCATATGCGTATATATATGTGTGTGTGTGATGCATTTCATGATAATGTTGGCATTATGTGATAAAGTAGAAAGAGTATGAACTTTAGAATCAGGCAAATGAAACCTGGATTGGAATTCCAATTCTATCACTTCCTAGCTGTGCACTCTTGAACAAGTTAACACTCTTACAGAATGTAAATTATCTAAAACCTAATGGAGATGATGATGTGTATCTTTAAGTTGTGAGGATTTGAGAATCAAATGATACCCTGTAGTACCAAACAAGGTTTTTAGTTACAAGCAGCAGAGATATATTCTGGCTAATCCAGACAACAGAGGGATTTCTTCCAGGCTATTGTGCTGTCAGTGATCCTTCTGCCTCAGCCTCCTGGGTAGCTGGGACTACAGGCAAACACCACAACGCCTGGCTGGGTTTTGTGGTTTTGTGTGGGTTTTTTTCATCTTTTTTTTTTGTTTGTTTCTTGTCTCTAGAGATGGGTCTCACTGTGCTCAGATTGGTGTCGAACCCCTGAGCTACAGCAATCCTCCCGCCTCTGCCTCCCAGAAAGCTAGGATTATAGGCGTGAGCCACTGTGCCTGGCCAAAAGAAGAGAAGAATTTCAGATTCTGGGTCACCTAGAAAATGCACAAACTCATTACAAAATATAGCAAAGTACCTAATACATAACAGGCATTCAGGAAATGGTAATTATGAATATTTTCACAAATCAGTGGGAGAAAAGAACAATTCATTATTCAACAAATGGTGCTGAGACCATTAGCCATTTGGAAGAAAAAAAAAATCTGTGATTCACCAAAATAGATTCCAATTGGATCAAAGATTAAAAAGAGTTTTTTTAGCCAGGCATGGTGGCTCATGCCTGTAATCCCAGCATTTTGGGAGGCCAAGGCAGGAGGATCACTTGAGGCCAGGAATTTGAGACCAGCCTGGGCAACATAATGAGATACCATCTCTACAAAAAATAAAAAATTAGCTGAGTGTGGTGGTGCCTGCCTGTAGTCCCAGCTACTCAGGAGGCTGAGGTGGGAGGATGGTTTGAGCCCAGGAATTTGAGGCTGCAATGAGCTATGATTGCTCCATTATACTCCAGCTTGGATGACAGAGTGAGACCCTGGTCTCAAAAAAAAAAAAAAGTTTTTAACCAAAGATGTAAATCTGTAAAAAATAACTCATCCCACTCTGCCCATGAGTTCAGCCTCCTGATCCACCCTGAAAGGACATTAATATAAGGTCAGTGGGTTTTCTGACAGTGTCTCCTCCACTTCTGGAAACACAGGAGAGGCCAACCACCTTACCACTTAGAACCAGACTCACATGCCCCACTCTTAATTTTGCATCTGCATCATAATTGATGCCCTCCTTTTTTATTTACTGAAAATAAGATGTTAAAATAGCTTCTCATGTAAACTCTTTAAGAGACTTAACTTCTACAAGTTTCTCTTAGGACCACCCAATATGATGTTACCAAAAGTGCTCTGGTGGCTTGGGTTCTGTGTCTCCACTGAATTGTAGATTTCAAGTAGACGAGGGCCTTGTTTTACACGTTTTTTCCCTATTATGCCTGGAACAATGCTTTGAACATAGGAGGCTCTCAGCTGATGATTAAGGAAGAAATCTGAATTGCTGGTTAGCTGTTTCAAAGTGTCTGGTAATGGTTTCAGCTTGGAATACTAACTCAGATAAAGTACTAATCTATCCGATCTCTCCTTTCCTCTAAGAGAACAAGAACACTCCCATTGCCTTTACTGCCCCAACACTTTACGTAACATCAGTTACTGATCATTTAGAGCTTCATGAAACCATTCACAGGTGACAACTCTTAAGTTTGCAGATGGACAGCTTTCCAGAAGGTATGCTCCTCTTTCTCTTCTCTTATTAGTATCTATAATCCGTAGACTTCCCAATGCCCATCTGCCCCTCCTATGTCCAGTTCTGAATGGCTAGTCAAAGATAAGTGAGGCCAGCCCCAAATTTTTCTTTCTTAGCTATATTTCTTGGCAGTTGCATTTTTTCTCTTCATTTACTTCCTTTCACTACTGTTAGACCAGATATGTGATCTGAAACATTAATTTACTGTGCCTCGGGTGCATCTTGCATTCCTTTGGGCTGTCTAAAAGACCCTGATATTACTTATTTGAGAGAGCCCTTTGAGTCTCTGAAATGCAAATAACTGTAAGCATGTATATTATTATTGTTTCTATTGCAGAGAAGGGGAAAACTCCATTTCTTTCATATAGACAATATTTTTAACTTTAAATGTTCAGAGCAAAAGAAGCTATTAGCCATGATACATCCCTAAGTAACACATGAGTGAGAATTCACTGTCTCTGAAAAATTCTACTCAGCTCCAGACCTGAAAGAAGGCCATTTGTCTGGCCTCTCTGATTCATCTCTGAGAATGAAAAGGACCAAAAGTCAGCTCCCTCTGGTACAAACTCTCTTTCATATTTTATTTGCTAATGCATATCTCATTTCTAAATTAAGAACATGCTTATAAGAAAGGTTAGGAAGTTATTCACTTCAATCCATTAGTAACTCTGTTTTTGATTGAACTTTTAAATAACTTTTGATAATTAGCGCATCTTGGCTTTTGGATTTCAAATAAGATGAAAGAATCCATTTTCTTTTTTATTTAAAATTATGCCAGATGTAGCTGAACCAAAAGATTCCAGAATTTCTTCCAGTGAGACAAACACTTTGGAGAATTCTTTAATTCCCCCAATACAAGCGGACCATGGATTCTCATTACCAATGTTTAAATGACCGAAGTATTGAACTATATTCGTGATTAGGTCAGTGGTCAAGAAACTTTCCCCATAAAGAGCCAGAAGTAGGTATTTTCAGCTTTGCAGCTATACAGTCTCTGTCACAACATCTCAACTCTGCCATGACAGTGCAAAAGCAGCCATCGATACACAAATGATGGAGTGTGGCTATGTTCCAATAAAACTTTATTTAAATGCACTGACATTTTAATTTCGTATAATTTTCATGTAACATGAAATACTATTCTTTTTTTGATTTTTTTTTCCAAGATGTAAATGCTGTAGCTCATGTGTCATATCAAAAGTGGTGGCAGGTCAGATTTAGCCAGTGGTTCATAATTTGCTGTCCCCGGCTTTAGATGAATTGAGGATAGATTTTTTTGAGCAGTTTCCACTAAATGGCATATAATATTGAATCACAAGCTTTACATATCTTCCATAATTCAAGCCCAATTTCCTTCCATTTATGCTATGCACTCATAAAAAGAATGTGGCTGTTTATGTACTGATACTGAATGTTCCCAAGGCCCACATGTGCAGTAGGTCCTCATTTGTGTCTAAAAAAAGAAAACTATATATACATGTATGCCTGCATATGCAAAGATCTCAGGAAGGATATGTCAGAAATTTGTAACAGTAGTTGCCTGCATGGGGTGGGGGGGCAATTAGAGGACAAAAGAGGACAAGAATGAGCAGGTGACTTGATTTGCACTGCACACCATTTTGTACCTTTTGACTTTTGCACCACTTAAATGAACCTATTTTTAAAATAATAAATTAATTTTTTAAAATGTTTTAAATACTGAAAGGAATGACTAGACCCCCAAGGATTCTGAAATCAGTACTTAATGTCCTTCAAACTGAAAGACAGGGGCCTGCATTGCCAGCTCAGGACACGTTTTATAAGACAGTGCTCTAGCTGATAAAAGGAGCTTGTACCAACCACAGAAAAACAGCCTGGGCTAAAAAGGTGAGCATCTGTATAGGTGCACGAGACATATGGTATTTCCAAGACAAGAAACCTTTCTAAATGCAGAGGAGATATTGACCTTTTTACAACTTTAGCCTCAAATGAATTTTTTAAATCTCCTAACAACCTAAAGGAAAAATAAACACATAAACACACAAAAGCAGGTCCAGTGACACTTCCTAAATCTTGTCTTTAATTAGCATTTCTATACCTGAGAACTATCCGAATCAGAAGGACATAGCATTACCCACAGCTGTGCATACTTAGAATTGGTGAGGGGGGGGCGTCATCCTAAACATTTGTGGGCCCCAGCAAGAGTACAAATGCAGACCTTGGCCTATGGCCCACCCACTTTTCCTCCCACTCCTATACCCTGCAGCACCGTGGGAACTGGCAACTGACACGCCTGCATGTGAGCACCATTGCCTGTAGATCCAAGCTCCATCCACCCCATCCCTGCCACATAGGCAGAGCTGCCCCTGGGCCACCTCTTGAGGCCAGGATATGTACACTATGGGAAGTTTGGGGCAAAGTATTCTGGATGCTCAAAGCCCAAGAATTTGGAGCTTGGTCTAAAGGGCATTGGACTCCAGTTGGGCAATTATCTTTGGTGGAGTAGTTGTCTCTAAATAAGAGGGTCCTGTGGGTAGTACCCCACTTGTCATAATGGGACTACTGAAACCAACACAGGGCACCAAAAAGACTATATGGGTATCGTACCTGTGCTTTTGCTAAAAAAAATAAAAAAAAAAAAAAATAAAAGTAAGTAAATGAAGGAAGGAAGGAAGGAAATGAAAAAAAAAGAGAAAGAGAAGAAAATACTTCTCTAACTTTTCTAACAAAGTTCTGTAGTAGGAAAAAAGCGTTGAAGAGGTAGCAACAGGGGCTTGGGGATGGGTCCAAAGCTAAAAATTCAAAATGTCTTTTCAGTATGATTTTATCTTAAAACTGCTATGATTTTTTCCATGCTTTTAATAATGCATTTTCATATTTTAAAACATTTGAACTTAGCTTATCATTTATATTTAATTAAACTTTTTGCCAAAAATCTTCCATTAAAAGTGATGATACAGGAGGGCACACTGTTTACCCTTTGTTGTCAAGTGCCCAGCTTAAAATTATAACATGACAAGCTCTACAGCCCAAACTGAAATTCAACAGATGCCTGGGCCAAGTGCCGTGGCTCACGCCTATAATCCTAGCACCCTGGGAGGCCGAGGCAGGAGAATCACATGAGCCCAGGAGTTTGAGGTTGCCATGAGCCAGGATGACACCACCATGGTGCTCTAGCCCAGGTGACAAAGCCAGACCTCCATCTAAAAAAAAAAAAAAAAAAATTCATCAGAGCCCTGACTCTGCCCATGAGTTCCAGAGTCAGTCTCACCCATAAAAGTGGAATACAGGTAATACCAAAGTGCAAGCATAGGTTCTTTGGGGGTAGGGGGAATTAACTTGCTTTTGCAGTAATTTTATTTAAGCCCCTTGTGGTCATTTCCTTGAGGGGAAAATAATCTCCACACAACAAAATAAGGCAATGGATTTCAGAGTGCCTAGAGAACTCGAGGCTTACAGTAGGCCCCCAAGTGGGTGGAACCCTGACTTGAATGTGAAGTCTGGATAAAAACCTTTACCAACGAATATGTTTCTGGTGGTCTAGAACAGGAGGGGACAAATCACAACTCATGGGCCAAATCCAAACCAAGTCCTGGGAAGAAAGAAAGAAGGAAAGAGAGGGAGAGAAAGGGAGAGAGGGAAAGGAAAAGGAGGGGAGGGGCAGAGAGGAGAGAAAATACAACAGAGACTGTGTGTGGCCCACAAAGCCTGGCGTATTTACTGTCTGAGCCTTTACAAAGTTTGCCAACCCCTGGTTTTGGAACAACTACGAAGGTAAATAATACCTTAGAGGTCCAGTCCCTGAAAGAAATCAGGTAGCAGCCTGAGAGGTACCAATTTTCACAACAACACCGCATAACAAACCATCCCAGTTCTCTGTGTCTTAAAATGACAATGTGGCATTTCACACATCTGTGGGGCTCTTGGGCTCAGTGGGAGCAGCTCTGCTGATCTTGGCTGAGGAGCTCAAGCACGTGTGGGTCGGCTGAGTGAGATGATGTGGGCCCCTCTGCTCTACACTGCCAGTCTGCCTCCCACCCTCCTTGGAACAGTGAGCTACAAGCCAAGACGTGCTCTTCTCATGGCAGTGAGAGGCCAAACAAGAGCGGGAAAGTGTGTTCGTTCTTACGGGCGTAGAGTTGGGACTAACATGTTTTCACTTACTTACCCAGCATGCCATCAGTCAAAGCAAGCCACATGGCAGAGCCCAAAGTCAAGCAGTAGGAGGTGTTCTCCGGCAGAGGAGCTGCCTGGTCACGTGGCAAGGGTTTGAATAAGGGAGGTGGAGAACTTGGGCCAATGATGCAAATTGAAACCGGATTCAGTACTTACTGAGAACAACATGTGCCAGGCATTCTGGGTGGCGCTGGGTGTTATCAGCAAACAAGACTGACTATCATCCCCACTGCAGGAGCTTAGTTCTAGTGGGACATGGAAGGGACTTAATATTCGATGACTCCTGCCCATGCTGCCTCGTTTCACTGGGGGATGAGTTTTTGGCACATGTCCCCAGTGGGCAGGCATCCCCTGGCCTTGGCCAAGTTTGCATCCCCCAATATTCAGTGCCAGTCCGTGGGCAAGGTGAGTGCTCAGTAACAAATGAGTGAGTGAGTGAGGCATTTTTTTCTCCTCCTTTCTAGAAATCACTGAATCTCTGTCAGTTCATCTACAGATGGAAAAGAGGAAGATGACAGAAATCCAGATCTCCAGATTAGCAGACAATGCAAAGCTGGGACACAGAGCAAATGACAAGTGACAGTGAAACTGGATTTAAGAGAGTTTGAATCATTTGGGCGAGAGAGCCTGCAGATGGCACGTGCTGCTCGGGGTAAAAAAATGGGTCATTGCTCCCAGCCCAATTACTATACAGCCGAAAAGACCCATGAGAGGAGCAGAGCATTTATGCTGCAGGCTGGCCAGGGATGCGTCCGGGTGGATTTGGAGAGACTCTGATGCTATCATGGCAGCACCTGGGTGGCGCAGGCCCACGTGGATGGTAAACCAAGCTGGAGAGAGAGTGCTGTGTCCAACGAGGTTCCTGACTTGGGCCCTCCCTGGGTGAAAGGAGGGCAGCCCCACTGCACAGCAGAGGAGATTTGGTGAAGCTGGCCCCTGAGCACAGCGCTCCTGCCACTGTGGTGCCTAAAAGCTAGAGCCTTCAGAGAACTCACATCCACCATGCTGAGGTGGCCATGGGTGGCCACAATTGTTCTGGACAGGGACCCAGTGGCGTTCATTACAGCCTGGCTCTGCTTCCTGACAAAAATCCCCCGACCTTAGTTTCTTCATCTGTGAAATGGGCATTGAGATACTGGTCTATGTAGGTCACACGATTTCAGTGAGGATTGAAAGAATCAACAAGTGCAAAAACAAATCATTGGCCAAGACAAGCCGGCTCAGGGAAAATAAGGGTTTGGTCTCATCTTGCGCAAGCCGGTGATGCTCTGTGTTTGGGGAAGGAATGGAATGCATGAGGATAAAGAAATTCTCAGAATCATGAAAGAGATTGTTCTCAAAGTTGAAAGTAAGACATCCTTCATGTTAGGAAAAAAAAAATAACTGAGGTATAATTTTTTCAAAGCTTGAAGAGTGAAAGTTTCAGAGGCCCAACTCCTCTCAGGGGGATAATGAATATGGAAAATAAGTTACTCTTGAGGGTAATCGAAGCAGAGTGTGAATGAGTCCAAAATACACCTCCCTCCCTTTTGAATGAAAGGGAACCACGGAGAGATTAAGAAAAGGAGGGACCGGGGAAGGGATCAAAGGTGAATGTTAGAAAGGCAAACATGTTCTTGTCCTCAGATGACTGTGACCTCAGACATGGGGTTAGCACTGACAGGCATGTCTCCAGCCCAGAAATTCCCAGCCCACCTGGCAGCGGTACCTGCACAGGTGCCTGCCACTGGAAAGCGCTCTGCGAGCTGTCCTGTGATTGCGCCTCAGCCCATCATGAGCCGTCACCTGTCACCGCTCTTATTTCAAGTCCACCTCTTCCTCTCCTTGACCTGTGAGATGCTAAGAGGAGGAGGGATGGGGTGTCACAGCGGTGTGGAAGCCACTTTAAACATCCACTGGGCTGAAGGCAACAACAACCACAAAATTTATGTAATCCATGAAAGCACAGAATTGGGTAATAAAACCGGATAAATCATTTCTCTTTATAAAGCAAATTCTTGCCAACTGCCACCCAGATCATAACATATGAGGAGCGCCGCTTTTCACCTGGACACACCTGCCCCCCTAAAAATGAAGTGCCTTGACACCTCTGAGAATTATGCAAATGAGGGCACATACTCTGCATGATACATCAAGTATCAGAAGGTGTCTCCAGGCATGAGTTACAAGGCCTTTAAAAGCAATGACTCTTTTATAGGGTTTTAGATTATGGTGATTTTCCGTAAATCCTGCCCAAGTCACATAACAGGCCAAGAGCAATTAACATTAATTAAATGATCCCCATAGAGAGGTTGCCTTGCCGACACATCGCTAACCTCTGAATGCACTTAGCCTGCTACGTTCTTATGGGGGTTCGTTCAGCAGCACCCGGGGCGCTGGGCAGGCTCCTGCTGCCCCCAGCTGCTGCACACATGTGGGGAAGGCCACTCAGCCCCCACACAGTCCTCTAGACCCCTCCTCACACTGAAATGTGTACGTAAGAGCAACCTGGAGAGCTCGTGTTGAAACGGGATTCTGATGCAGTAGGTCAGGGTGGGACTGAGAGTCTGCACTTCTAACAGGCCCCTTGGTGATGCCAAGGCTGCTCATCCGCGGATCTCGCTTTGGAAGCGACATTGCACAAAAGCCCTGGCAACCGGCCCTGGGGGCGGGTGGCCTGGGGAAGGTGCAAGGGGAGCAACCCAAACATCCAGTGCATTCCTAATGTGCCGCCTTTCCACCCTGCTTTTCCAGTCCCCAGAGAAGCAGCAGCGATGGGGAGTGAGCAAGCAGTATCTTACGCAGATGCCGATGTCAACCTCGCGGCATCCCAGTCTCTGGAAGCCCAGTCCAGTCTTCTGTTAAGAGGAGTAGGGATAGAAACCAGCTTCTGAGAAGGATGAGTCCAGGACTATCCCACCCTCCGGTTCTCTGTATTTTGCACCTGCTTTTTAGAGAAATCCCCTGGGGAAAGCCATATTTATGAGGGACTAGGAGGTGGGGTTGGGGACCAGGAGATGAACCTCTTTAGCAGAGCCGAGAACCCTGTTCCTAGGCAGGGACTGATGTCTGTGTTTGCACCGTGTGGCAGGCGGGAGGAACTGGACTGTGGCCAATGATGAGGGCCAGGGCGGGGAGCGGGGCCCATCCAGGGCAGGAAGTTAGTGTGCCTGCAGAGAAGCAGCGGGAAGAAAGTGAGTGGCGGGTGCAACCAAGAACGGGCAAGGGTCAAACATCTGAAAAATAACCCAGGAAGTTTGGCAGGGACTTACTGACTGTGGAGGGGTGACAGCCGTGAGGAGGTGACCCGAGTGTGGCCGCCAGCAGAAGAAAAGAGCACCCCGCCAGGGCTGGGACAGAGAATTTAGAGAAAATAGTGTAGAGAGAGAAAGCAGTTAGGAAGCTCTCAGGGCCCATGTCGGGGAGCAGATGTGAGGTTTGTAGCAGCCCTATAAAATCGTAGGCCAATCGGTCGTAAAATTATATTATGATAATATAATGATGCAGCTACAGAAAGCATCAGTAGCAATGTGTTGCCTGTGGAAGGTTTCCATTTTAATTTACTAATGATGTGATTGAAATTAGAAGTGTGCCCTGAGTCCACAGAAAGGGATCTGGGTACTTTTCTTAAAGTAGCCTTGTAGCAACTTCCTGATTCAAAATAAATTCAAGGATGGAAATATTGGGGAAGGAAAAGGGGAATGTCCAATTATTGGAGATCTTAGAAAAGGAAGTCACAAGAGAAGTGGGGGTGATGGCCCAGGGATTTTATGCATAGAATTTTGGGGATTCCTCGGGAGCCTGCAGTCTTCTGACTAGGAACTTTGCCCTTGAACCTGTGGCCTTTCCTTTTTCTTCTCTCTGACACCCTTCCTCCAGAGCATTTTCAGGGCTACACAGGCCAAGTCAGCTATTTATAGAGGGAGGACAATTTTGCCACAGGGTGTGGTGTTTAATTTAAAGAGACGTCAAAGCGCGAGGGGCAGATGGCTGAACAGGCAGTGCCTCTAAGTGACCTTGGTGGGGGCGTCCAAACCCAGTGACTCATCCTGAATCTTACAGATCCAGACATGTGCTCTGACTAATGAACCCGGCTTGATCAAGCTTCAGGGAAGAAAGGATAAACAGATGAGCCAGGGGCCCGCTTGTACATTTCTAGCAGATCTATGGGTCGCTTGTGAAATGAGACCACCCATCTGTTCAGGGAATCATTTCTGGAAAGGTGTTCAATTTAGTGGACTCAATTATATATCGCAAGTTCACTTGGTTGTGGAAGATCCCAATCCTTAAAGAGAAAGAAAGAAGGAAGGAAGGAAGGAGGGAAGGGACGGAAGGAGGGAGGAAGCAATTGAAAGTAATTCTCAAAACACTCCTTCCTCAAACCATGCTGAAAGAATGACCATTTCCTGCCTATCCCACTCTATCTTGCCATAAATTTAATGCAGACCACTCTCCTGTTAACACATCTTTTCTTTAGCTGGTTATTTGATTGGTTTCCTAGGGCTTCCACAACAAGGTACCACAAACTGAGTGACTTAAAAACAGAAATCTATTGTCTAACAGTTCCGGCAGCTAGAAGTAAGAAATCAAGGAACTGGCAGAACCATGCTGCCTCTGAAACCTGTAGGGAGTCCTCCCTTGCCTCTTCCTGGCTTCTGATGGTTTGCTGGCAACCTTCGACATTCCTTGGCTTGTAGCTGCAAACTCCAGTCTCTGCCCTCACTGGCACATGGCATTCTCCTGTGTGTCTGTCTCCGAGTTTCTTGTGTTATAAGGACACCAGTTGCAATGGACTAGGAGTCTACCCTATTCTGTTATGAACTTATCCTAAATAATTACATCTACAACACCCCTGTTTCCAGATAAGGTCACATTCAGAGGTACTAGGGGTTAGAACTTCAACTTTGGGTGGCGGGGTGGACACAATTGAACCCTAACAGTGATGCCACAGTGTGGTTCAATTAAGCATTAAGCATCCATTCAGCATCACGCAGGCAGGTGTGGAGTTAACCATGGGGAAGGCCAATCCTTGGCTCTTCCCACCTGGCTTCAGGATAAAGTTTAAAATGTACTGATGCTCAGGCTCTACCCCAGACCAATGAAACCAAAACCCCCAGGACAGGACCCAGAGAAGTCAGTATATTTTAATAGCTCCCCAGGTGTGATGATTAATTTTTCTGTGTCAACTTTACTTGGCCACAGGGTATTCTTATATTTGGTCAAATATCATTCTGAGTGTTTCTGGGAGGGAGGTTGTTGGACGAGCTTAACATTTAAGCGGACAGACTGAGCAAAGCAGATTGCTCTCCCCGTGTGGGTGGGCCTCATCCAACTAGTCGAAGGCCTGAATAGAACAAAAGTGCTGATCCTCCCATGAACAAAAGGGAATTCCTCCTGCCTGGCTTCCCTTCAAGCTGGGACATTGGTCTGTTTCCTGCCTTCAGACTTGAATGGAAACATCGGTGTTTCCTAGGTCTCAAACCCACTGGCCTTTGGATGGAAACTACTCCATCGGCTGTCCTTGGTCTCCAGGAGGGGGGACCTTAGAGAAGGTTATCAAAGGACCTGAGGGAAGTTATCAAAGAGATTAAGCATCGGGGAGGGCAAGGGCAATATACGTAACCTAAACATTTTACCTCCAAAATATGCTGATATTAAAAAAAAAAAAAAGAATGAGCAATCAGTGAAGTGAAAGAACAGGTGAGAATGGTATCGTGGAAGTTTTCTGAGTCCAATCAGCAGATAGAAGCCATACGTTCACAACAGGAATGATTTAATATAAAGAATTGGCCAGCTGTGGCAGAAGAGTAATTATAAAGATAGAGATCTCTGAAGCTCATCCTAACACTGAAAGAGAGTATCCCAGGAGGGAGAGGAATTCAGACTTCATCGAAATTGTGCAAGGAGGAAAGTACAGTCACGTGTCATTTAACAACAGGGATATATTCTGAGAAATGCGTCATTAGGCAATTTTGTTGTTGGGCGAACATCCTAGAGTGCATTTGCACAAACCTAGATGGCACAGCCGACTACACACCTAGGCTCCATGGTGTGGCCTGGGCTACAAACCTGTCCAGCATGTTACTGTACTGAATACCACAGGCAATTGTAACACAGTGGTAAGTATTGCATATCTAACCATAAAAAAGGTACAGTAAAAATACACTATAAAAAATAAAAAAAAAAATGGTACACCTGTATAGGGCACTCACCATGAGTGGAGCTACAGGACTGGAAGTTGCTCTGGGTGAGTCAGTGAGTGCGTGGTGAGTGAATGTGAAGGCCTAGGGCATTACTGTGTACTACGGTAGACTTTATAAACACTGCACTTAAGATACACTAAATTTATTAAAAAATTGTTTTCTTTCTTCAATAATAAATTAAACTTAGCTTACTGTAACTTTTTTACTTTATAAATATTTTACACTTTTTGACCTTTTGTAATAATACTTAGCTTAGAACACACACATCTGTATAAAAATATTTTCTTTCTTTACATCTTATTCTATAAACATTTTTCTATTTTTTAACTTTTTAATTTATTTTTTACTTTTTAAACTTTTCTGTGAAAACCTAAGACACAAACACACGCATTAGCCTAGGCCTACACAGGGTCAGGATCATCCATATCACTGTCTTCCACCTCCACATCTTGTCCCACTGGAAGGTCTTCAGGGGCAATAACATGCATGGAGCTGTCATCTCCTAGGATAACGATGGCTTCTTCTGGATACCTCCTGAAGGACCTGCCTGAGGCTGTTTTACAGTTCAATTTTTTTAATAAGTAGAAGGAGTATGCTCTAAAATAATGATAAAAAGTATCGTATAGTAAGCACATAAACTAGTAACATATAGTATTACACACTGTGCATAATTGTATGTGCTAGACTTTTTTTTTTATGTGACTGGCAGCACAGCAAGTTTGTTTACATCAGCATCATCACAAACACATGAGTGATTCATTAAGCTACGTTAAAATGGCTACAATGGTCACTAAGCATAAGAATTCTTCATCTCCATTATAATTTTATGGGACTGTTGTCGTATACGTCGCCCATCACTGACTGAGACATCATTATGCAGTGCACGACTATGTACTCTTCCCATGGAGGTCAAAGGGGAGAGATTTAATATTTTGCCAAATATAATAATAATGTAATCTAAAATAAAAGAAGTTATTGATATTGTCAAATCTTCCCAAATAGTCCAGTAATTAGAGGAGGACAAGAGAAAGAGAGGGGTGGGGCAGGGAGGAGACTTTTGTCTATCCCTGGAGTAAGTTATGAATAATCTAAAACATTATATCTTGTCTTAAAAATAACTATTAATGTATCATAGAACAGAATAAAAGATTAGCATAATTTGTAAAGATTAAAAAGAAAATGCAAGGAAAAGTGTTCTCAGGTACATTTAGAACTAGAGCCCACCTGCACGAATTCTTCCCCTCTGCCACTAGGGGCACTGTGATGGGAAAGTCTGAAACGGCTGGCATCTGCTGAGAAAGTGCTGGAAACCTCAGCTGAACTAACTACTCGGGGAGCCTATACCAACCCAGGAATTTAGAGCAATCACAGTAGTCCAATGACTTTTTTTTTTTTTTTTTGAGAAAAAGTAAAATTTGGGAGGAGATTTGGCAGGATTCATGAATCTTCCTGTTTCCCATGATTTCTTTTATTTCTTTAGACTGAAATTATTTGATTGTACAAAACCTTTTTTCCTAATACAAGCCTGTAAAGCAAAAGAAACATCCTCCCACTGGCTGCCTGAGAATTCACATTAAGTGGCACTCTGCTCCTCTCATCAAGCCAGTCCCATTATTCTTTGATCAGGGGTGACCTAGGACTCTTTGTCTAAAAATACAGCAGATCCTCATTCTTTGTGGCCTGATTATTGACAATTGGCCTCTACTTTTCCAAGGCCCTTTTCTCTACAAAACAAGTATGTTTCCTTAACTTGCTATTTCTTTGAGAGAAAGCCCAGAGCGTTCACACAGCCCCCCACAGATGGTAATTATCAGGACCCCAGTTTCCTCACTGGGTTGGGCTACATGATCTCTAAGTTTCCTTCTCTCCCCAAGGGTCTCAGAGTCTCTAAAAGAATTGCTGGAATAAATGCTCTGCCTTGTCACAGTTCAGTCCATCGCTAGACTTTGAAGTGTTTCCCCAGTTCTTGGGCTCTGGGCTTGGAGAGAGATGGCCCACCCGACAGAGAGAAATGACAGACACTTAGCAAGTATGCATGAAGAATTTATTGTGAGTAAAGTTTAAGGGTGCAAAGCAAAAATACATTTCCTAAGGGGAAATGGGTCTGTCTCCATGAGTGAAGAAGACACTGTCTATTTCTATGTTTTTCTTTTTATATGCTTTATATTTAGGTCAAGGTTAGTTATAATATTCATAACTATACATCACTGTTTTGGGGACTGAATTCTTTCCAGGTATGGACATGACTTAAAAGTTATGTTCCAGTCATTTCTTCTAGTATATGTATGATGGAAAGTTCCATAATCATTCTCTGACTGATGGTCAGTGTTCCATGGCCTAATTACACTATTCTTTAAGACTGAAATAACCATTCCTTTTCTTATTTTTCTGTAACCATTTCTTCCTTATTGTTTTTCTGTAACTGTTTTCTCCTTTCTGTTTTTCTGATTTCCATTACCTCTCACTCATTTTTCTGTCCCTAACATGCTTATTATGACAGCTCATTACACTGATGGCCCCGGTGGCACACCCTTCCTGGTACACACACCTCCTGGTAGTCACAGCCCCATGTACTCCACTCTGGGTTAGGCCTGTGACTAGCTTTAACCAAGAGAATATAACAGAAGTGATGCTGCACCTGTGTCAGGACTCAGCCTCAATAAGGCCTGGTAACTTCTGTATCTGCAGTCTTGGGAGCCCTGAGGTGCTATGGAAGATGTCCAGCTTCTCACTGGAGAGATCATCTGGAGAAGGCAAGGCCCTGAGTCTTCAAGGAGAGAGAGACACACACACCCAGAGATTGAGGCCCAGCCGTGCCAGCATTCCAGCTGAGCCCAGGCCACAGCTGTCCAGCTGACTAAATGCAGTCATATGAGTGACCATTGGCAAGGCCAGCAAAAGAACCACCCAGTTGAGCTCAGCTCTAATTGCAGAATCATGAGCAAATAAAGTGGCTGTTGTCTCAGGTCACTGAGTTTGGGGATGGTTTGTTACACAAAAATAGATAGCCAAGTAAGAAACACGATTACGATCCTATGAAACAGAGGTCATCGGCAAGGGTTGTATAATATACCAAAGGTCTGACCCTTTTCCTTGTGGGGGTGATAAAAGCTGGTATTGCTAATTTGCCCCAACCTGTAACTTGTATGAATCATGTCTTTTTATTCTGTATTTGACTCTTTGACATCTTGGGGCCTTGCTGAGCCCAGGGCTAGCCCTTCCTATAGCCAGTAAATAACAGGAGTTTGCTTTTCTAATGCAAAGCAACCAATCCAGAGCCCACACCCCAATCACCACCTACACTGAGCTCTCACACTCAGGGCCACTGTCCACCTTCCCTGATCACCCAGGTACCAGACAACCGGAAACAGCCCCTATGTCCCACTGAATCATTCAAATTAGCTAATCTTAAACCTGCCTATTCCCACCCTACCTCCTCCCCCAACTTCACAGAAACCACAGTAAAGGCTCTGGCCCATGTTCTCCCCTCTCTCTCTGCCTAAGAGTAGCTCCAGCACCCCAGGGACCCCCCACGGTGTGGTGTACCCCTCCTCTTAGGATCTGTGAGTGTAACTACTTTTTTCATTGGCAGTTTTCCCTTTATCTGTTACCTTTGCCATACCTGAATAATAAAATCTATACATCGAAACAATAGTTTGTGAGTATCAATGGGTGGGCAAATCCTCTAGCCAGTGTGACTCTCACAGGTGACCAACAGCAACAAGGCAGAGGTGGCTCAGAAGAACCACCTTGAAACATTGTGCCACTAAAAACAAAAACTTACTATTTTTGAATGCTCCCCATTAATCCTCAAGATAACTTTAGGAGGTGGATTTTGTCATCCCCATTATTCAGAAGTGAACATTAGGCTTTGATTAAATAATATGCCACTAGCAAGTGGCAGAACTAGGATTCCAACCCAGTTTTGCTTTACTCTGAAACCAGAATTCTTTTCCTAAGCTGTCGCAACAATCTTGGCCGGGCTTGCTGTGGGTCACCAATCCTTCCTGTATGTTAAACAATACCTTGGCAACTTTTCCACGTCAAATTTTTGAGCAAATGGGTTTTATATTTTTAATCACCTTCTTCTGATTATAAAAGTGGTAATTCTCATTGACAATTTGAAATATAAAGAAGAAATTTAAAATCACTCATATAAGCACTCAGAGATGACCTCTCTCAGCATTTTGGTTTATGTCCCTGTAATCTCTTTTCCATATACATATTGTATGTATTTTACAAAACTTAGATTAAATGCACTATCTGTTATAACCTATCTTTTTAAACCATCAATATATTGTGAGCATTTTACCATGTCATTAAATATTCTCCAAAGATAAGAATTTTAATGGCTAATGTTTGGCTTCCTGGTTTATAAATACTATAGCTATTTGCTAATCCTCCCTTGTCATCATGTGGATTATTCCTGTGATTTTGTCATTAAAAGTGCTATGATGAACATTATTATATAATGCTCACATAACTCTCTGTGAGCATCTCTGATTAATACCTTAGGATAAATTCCTAGAGGTAGAATTGCTGAGTCAAAAGATATGCACATTTTTAAGACTTTTGATACTTACTTGCCAAATTTCCCTCCAAATATGTTGTACCTATTTCCACTTATCCCAGAGTCCTTAGTTTTTAACATAAAATGACTTCCTACTAGAGCTGGCTCCAGATGTGTATGTGCATGTGTGTGCATATATTAATAAAACACACACAGGGTCCTTCCCATACTAAGTACAAGCAGAGTTTTGTCTCTGATTAGTATCTATAGTTGGTAAATAAACTCCTTAGACTTAAAATCTTTATTCCAAAAGAGCAACTATGTTTCTCAAAAGGGCTTGCCAGCCTGAGACAGAAGTAACTACTGTTTTTCAAGCATGTAGAACTATGACACTTGACTACCTATATTGCTTAAATGACAGTTTTACGTGCACTCCTGAAAGTATATTCGGATGGTGAGGAACCTGTGTATTAGTCCAGAGAGAAGGCCAGCAAGCAGTGCATCTTACTTCAATAAAGGAGGGGTGCCTGGAAGAGGTGTCACTTTATCTGACTCTAAAGAATTAGACAGAGCCAGAGTCCTGGAATGCAAATAAAAGGCTGCATCACTCTCTTGCATGTATAGGGAAAGAAATACACTACCTACCTGCTGTGATCCAAAGTGTCCCCCAAGCAGACTCATGCCCCCAAATGTCACCCCATACGCACCAGCCTTTTGTTGTGTGCCCTACCTTGGCCTTCGAGCTGAAAGGTCCCTGTGACGATGCAAATAAGTGAGCCGTAAGGGTTAATACCCGACATCAGCAGCAGCATCAACAACTTAAATGAGCTTATCAAGTAGCTGGTGTCACCCACAGAGGCCCCAAGGAAATGGAACCAGACTACATGATATTGCTCACGGGACAAAGTCAGGGTAGCGTGGCAAAGACATGTCCTGGATGACTGGGGACAGAAGGACAGCTCTGGCAACAAAAGGGACAACGTAGAGTTTTTGAGGACCCTGAGGTAAAAGGCTTCAAGGGAAGTGTTCAGTGGGGTTCAGGCAATTAATTGGATTTGTTGGAGTGAAACCTTGAGTCCCATTCCCCGCTGGTCTCTTAACCACACCGGTCTGTAGCTTCTACTTCCTGCCAACAACAGAACTCTCAGCAAACAAATTACTCCAGGTGGCCACGCCTCGTACCTCTTCTCGGCAGGTGTGTATAGGTAAGTATCTGAGGTGGGCCCTGCGCAGACCCATTCACGGCCATCAACAAGGCACTGGCTATATCAATGGCAACCCTGAGATTTCTCTCTGCTCAAGTAAGGTACTGAATGTAATAGTCTCTTAACTGGCACATTGTTATCAGTATTATTATGGCTTTCTCTTCATGTCTGTCACTGGATTATGGTAATTTTTTTAGTCATGGGTGTTAATCGGAGTTGAAGTCTCTGAGTTGCTGACAGCTGGGGAGAGCTGTAAATGCTCTAAGATTGACTTCCCACTGTCACCAAATCATAACACAAGCGGAAAGTGAGAGATTCTCTCAAGCCTCCTCCAGCCAATTAAAAACAAAGCAACTTTCTAAACAGCAGGCTCCTTTTCCAGGCTCCCCACAGAAGGGGAGGGAGGCAGAGGGCACCTACTTCGGCCCTCGTCCTTCCCCCAAGGTTCAAAGCGGGGAACAGCGATCCTGGCAAAGGCAGTACAAGAAGCGGATAGTGCAATTTAGCTAATGGCATCTACAGGAAGCTAGAAATCATTCCTTTGACACACTGTGGTACTGAAACAGCATCAGGCCTTGCTGAGTTCTCCTGACCTTGCAGCAGCTCGTCACAGACCTTGTCTATGGTCACTCATTTGAATAACCACAACAGACCCAGGAAAATGCGTCATGTTAGCTCTCCTCTGTGGAGGTTGTGAGACAGAGGCAGTGGCTCCTCTGGCCTCACCTTCTCAGCATCACATGTATGCGAGTTTTTGCCTGACCAAACAGCACCCCAGCTGTGAGGCATCTAGGGTTAGGTAAACAGAGATCACTAAATCTCTTTCCTGTCCCCACGGAGAAGCCATGGGAGACCACAGTACCAACCTTGGACGGACCTGGATATTTCTGCATTTTGCCTTCAGGTTGTTTCTACTTCCTCCATTTGCAACCCTTCCCCCTTCCTAGCACCATCATCCTTGGGAACCAAATGACCAGACCATTCTGGCTTCTAACTTAGGTTAGTCCTTTGTAGCCATCCAACCCTCGTTTGCCTGAGGTCCTGCTCTCAAGTAACTATCACAGAAAGAGAGGGCCTGAATGTATCAGTCAGCATAGACTAGGCCTGGTAATAAACAACCCTGAAATCTCAGTAGCCAAAACAAGGGCTTCTCACTCATGCTGTACACCCAACCCAGCCAAGGGGCTCTGCTCCTCAGAGTTCTCAGTGACCCAGGCCACCATCTTAGAAGTCACAGTCATCATCCCCAAGGGGAAAAAAAGCACTAGAGCTTGTTCTGGCAACTAAAGGCACTGGCTTAGAAATTACGTCCACTCTCGAGTCATTGGCCAGAATTAGTCACATGGCCTCATGCAACCAAAAAGAAGCCAGACAGTGCCATCTTCTTTTTTTTTTTTTTTTTTTTTTTTTT